>MU714600.1:237108-289362 GCA_026770625.1 Nicotiana glauca
TATATATATATATATATATATATATATATATATATATATATATATATATATATATATATTACTCATACTTTTAGAAGTATGTCAAATACTCACTCTATATGACTTAGTGGGCTTAGCCTTTTAAGGCCTTAAAAGTGACTTGAAGTCACTGATGTGGGAAACCCCCACATATACAAACTAACTATGTGTAACAATTCCTCACTTGTTTGTATATGTATCATAATATCGTGTATAATGGAAGTATCTTGTGTAGATTTGAACTTTTTACTAGTGTAAATACCTTAAAGTTGGACGAAGTTATTGGTAACCTACGATTTGAAACATAACTCCTTTTGTCAAACTGAAAGTATCTCACACACAATATTATTGAGCAGCGAAATAATTCAGTGTAGAGCTTTAGCACTTTTATGGCCATGTGTTACTCCTGATTTCATGAATATTTATAAGAGCAACCTTTTAAGTCTTATTCGAGACGGCATCACTTCATATTCATATAAGTGGAATTTTGACTTTATGTTCCTGTTACTCATACATTTGCTAATTCCATTAAGAATTAATTCAACCTCTTTAAGGTAACAGTTTGCACTTTCGAGGTTGTCATTGTACCCCTGTTATTGCAGGCACTTAACAACTCTGTAGCTTCTCATATAACAGTAAGAAGTACATTAGAATTAAGGCTTCTAAGAGAAGATCAGTGCTTAAACAACACAAATAACTTGCAATTACCCTTTGAACTTATATTATTAGAGTGTATACTAACTCAAAGTTGGGTTCCCATCACTTGTGTTTTAATTTAAGAGTTTCAGCCTCATTCCTTCACTAGTATGTTATACAGCTTCTTTTGGCAATGCCTTAGTAAGTGGATCAACCAAATTTTTATTTGATCTCACATATATTATAGTTATAGTTCCATTGGTAATTAACTCTCTTATAGAAGCATGTCTTCGGCTTATATGTCTTGATTTCCCATTATACATTTTATTATGAGCTACGCACATTGCAGTTCTGAGCACGTGATTTTTGCCTTATATGAGAATTACTCCCAAAAAATGCAAAAATAAAAATAGTTTTTGTTTGTTTGCAATTGTCGTGAATTTTGTGTTATTTTTCTTGTATTGTTTACATTTGTCTGTGCATGTTTATTTATTTTAATTAATGAAAATACAAAATATGACACATTTGCATTTAGGATCTATAAGGAGTAATTAAGTTTGTTTTACAAAAATAAAAAAATCACAAAAATAATGTACTTCGCATTTTAGTGTTTGATGTCCAAATTGTATGATTTTATTTTACTTGGTGTTTAATTTTTGTGTGATAATTTATTATTAGGAGTTTGATTAGTATTGGTTTTATTGATTCAATCTAGGATTTTGGTTTTTAAATTAGGAATTAAAAAATAGATAAATAGAAGAAAACAAAATGAAAAGAAAACTCGGACCAGGCCGATTTTTCCACAGGCGCAAACCAAAATAACCCCCACTTTACAGCCCAATCCAAACACCCTTCTGCCCGGTCCGTTCCCACGATTGATCAAACGACACCGTTTGATGTCAATTAATCCAAGTCGTTCGATCAAATTGAAACAACGATCAAGGAACTACACCCGTTGCCCGACCCGTTCCACCCAAAAACCACCCCGGTCTTATTTATCTAAACGACGTCGTCCCTTGCCAAGGAATTGATCCAGGCCATTGATCTCGTTTGATCAAACGGCTAGGATCAACCCTCCTTCCCACTATATAAGACAAAAAATGGACTCACCCTCCCCCCCAAGCCAAACCCCCCCTTCGTCTCCAAAAGATCAGAGACTCCAAACCTTCACCGAAACCCTAGCCGCCCTGAAACTCCTTCACCTGAAACCCTGCGGCAACAATGCTGATGGCCGTGAAAATAACACCACTGAACCTCCATACCACGATCAACACAAATCTCTACCCCTTATCCTTCGAATCATCACCGATCTTCTTAAATCTTCGATCGAAGATCCCCGTCCCAAACCCTAGCCTGTCCATTTGACCCCAAAGTCACACTAGTCTACCTTCTGACCTCCCTCGTTCCTAAAACACCATTAGTTTGGCTCGAATCGTGCTAGAACTGTTCGAGTCCCAAATCGAACCAAAGAACCCTAGAAAAACCAAGAAACTGGAATTTGTCCGAGTTAAGGGAAATTTGAGGTTCTAATCGACCTTAGTCGAATGTTCTCAGTCGATAACACTCGATTAAGTCCGTTTGGACCTCAAAAGTTCAAGTCAAAGTTTCAAATGGGAACTGTGCGGAGTTTAGTCTAATTTTGAGGTATTTTCCCTCTTTTTCTTTTCTATTTTGTGGTTGTTTATCTGTTTAAGCTTCATTGTATTCATCATCTTTTGTTATTTATTTCTCTCTTCTCCATCGGACTTTTCTTGGTCCAGTTTTCTTCTGTCGATTGAAATATGGTATAAATAGTTTCGTCGATTAATCCGTCTTGATTATGGTTTAGCAGTTCTGGTCAATTGTTGGTCGTTACCTCGAAATGTTTCATTCTTGTGTGATGTTGGGTCCCCTGCTCTTTGTAATTCTTTGTTCTTGCATATGAGTCTAGTTTTGTTTTTGTGTCCTTGTATCATATAGTTGAATTTGACCTTAATAATCTAGTTCGATTTGTCCTGAATCAGTGTTCTTATGCCTCTTAATCTGATTTGAGTTCTAGCTTGAACTATTCGATTGAACCTGATAAGTTGTATTGGTTATAGCTACTGTAGATTCAGTCCAATGCTTAATTGGGAATTAATAGGTGTTTAAATTAATTGATAAGTTTTATTGGTTATAGCTGATAGGTTTTAATTTGGAAAAGGGGAATGATGGCTTGGAATAGTGCTATACTGAGTTGGAAATGCTGAAGTAACATGGGCAATTAATTAAAATAAGATGCCCATACTATTTGAATTAAATAATGACAAACAGAATAGTATGGGTTGTTTGAAGGTAAATGATTAAACAATAGGCACCCATAACTCTGAATAAATAATGACACAAGACACTTAGTAGTGGGAATGTAAGCGAATATCATGGGAAAAAATGGTGAAGGTATTAGTTTAAGGGTTTCAAGAATGATAAGGGGTGTGTTTTTTGGGGTGTATATAGAGGTAGCAGTGACAAAGTTAGGGGGCCCTTCAGAGTGAAGTTGGAAGAAAGAAGATAGAGTTGAAATCAGTTTTATGAGCTTTCCTGAGACTTCTTCAGATTCTTAGGGCTAAGACCATAAGGGTGGAATACATGGATACACATAGAGTTTTGAGAAGAATACCATCTGAGAGAGCATTCTTAGAGCTTTGAAATCAGTCTTAGGGGTCTCTTCAATCAGTCTGAGGGAGCATTTTTGAGAGTAAAGAAAGGTCACTGTTACATTAAAAAGAAAAGCTGATTGTTTGCATTTCAGTCCCTGAATTCAAGCTTAAGTTTTGGGTGTTATTTTTGTGGTTGTTCTATCAATCCTGTTTGGTTTTACAAACTTTCTGGGCTGTGTTTGTGGCTGTTTGGAACTCCAAATTGCTCCTAGGTTATCTGCTGTTGCTGGTTGCTGTTGTTATTGCTGTATTGTTACTGCTGCTTCTGACTATTCCTTCTCCTATTCTTGTATTTCCATTTCCAGGTACACAGCTTGATCCTGGATAATTGTGAACTGAAATGTGAAGAATGACATTGTAATTGAAGCATGAGATTATGTGATTTAGTCATTTGATTTATGTATCAGAATTTTTAATTTCTTAATATATTAAGGCCTTTGCTTGAAGTTGTACTAGTAGGACTGAAATTGTTTATGGCATAATAAATTGAAAACTGTTTGTATTAGCATGGACTGTTAATTGTTTTGTCTCGAATGTATACCAGTTTTCTTCTTTAGTTTAAGTGTTAGTTGTAATTAGGTTCATGTTAAGTTGGTAGAATAAGTCAGGTCATTTTCAGCTAGTTGCCTATTATCTTGTGTTGTAAATATGATTGAAAAGTAAACCAACAATAATATAAACCTTCAGTAGTTACCTTTCTTTTCAACTAGCCATACAAAATATTTTGGAGTACCATATTTCATATCTGCTCTAATAACTGGAAGCTGAAGGAAGAAAGTATAATTTACAAAGCAAAATGAATCCACTGTTTAAATGTGTCTGATTATTTGATGTGCACATTTGTGAGTCGTCTCATGACTTTCCCGGCTGCTAGGGTTCGACCCCCCTTAACCCCGCCTGTGCGGCTGATTTTACTCCATCTAGTTCGGGCCCGTCTCGGGTCCAATGCCACACGCTTATTAAGAACTCTTGTCCATCGCTTGTATGAGGGTTCCTTTGGACCTAAAGTTGAAATGGCATTTGGTCTATTAGTGTTTAACTAATAGACTATAGGATTTCTTAATAACAATTAATTAGGACCTTTGCTTTATTTTATAGACAATAAAAATAGGAAACCATAGTCACTTTAGAATCGGACTTTAAATAAAATAAACGAGACGAGCCTCGCCAAATAAAATGCACAAACCGCAGGGCCCTCATGAATGTATATATTAAAAATACTTAGACTTTGGGATGGGCCGTTTAGCGAATTGCGCGGCCTTCCCCAAATAATAACGTGTTAGAATCTTTAGGCGCGTGTTAATAATCTCACTTCCTTAAACTCGGGTGCACATTTATGTGACCCAAATCCAAATCTCAACGGAGTCGAAATATGTCAATAACCACGGGTATATTGATGTGATGTGGTTTGAGATGTGTTTTCACGACGTTGCAATTCTTACAAAATAATAATAATCAAAAGCGGTTAAAAGTTAAAATGCACATAGCTAAAAACATGTATTAAAAGTCAGATAATTTAGCCAAATATAGTAGTTAAGCGACTGTGCTAGAACCACGGAACTCAGAAATGCCTAACACCTTCTCCCGGGTTAACAGAATTCCTTATCCGGGTTTCTGGTTCGTAGACTGTAATACGGAGTCAACTTTTTTCCTCGGTTCGGGATTCAAACCGGTGACTTGGGACACCATAAATCTATCAAGTGGTGACTCCAGCTCTCAATAATAAATCCCGTTTTGATTGTCCTTTAATTGGAAAAACTCCCTTTACTACACCCTCGCGGGGTGCGGTAGCGGAAAAAAGAGGTGGGACAGCTTTGGCGACTCTGCTGGGGATATCTGATCCAGAACCACTGGTTCAGGGTTAGAAATTCGAGCTTAGATGAATTGTTATGTTTGCCTTTATTTATTTTAATTCTATGACCTTTTTTGCAAAATGTTGCTTTTTACCACTTTGATATTATGTGAACTGTATATATAAACTTTGCCGAAACCCCTCTCTTCTCTCTCCTGAGGAGTGCACGCTGGTCGTGACTTCTTTATGTTAATGTCATATATCCAAAAATAGAAGGAGGATTTGGAGGAGTTGCAAAATCGGATGGCCTTTTGGTTATCGGTACACTACTCCCATCCTCGGCTCGAGTTGTCCGCTCGGGTTAGCCAGGTCTAGAACAACAAACCCAGGTCAAAAACTTAGAATAACTCGACTTCGTGCCAGATCCCTAGTAGGAACGCTTATTTGCATCCTGTTGCATTTGACTTTGGGGACTGAACACAGGGGTTGGGTCCGTCTAGGACAGGTAACCTGAAATGAAAAAGACCATCTTGCTGCATCCTGTTTGTTTTACGCATTTATTTGATTCAGACTTGCATGCTGACCGGCTTCTGAAAATTGGGAATACGGGAAAATTGAGAAAAAAAAGAGAAAAGTAGCAGCGTAGAGAGATAACTACTTATTTTAGAAAGAAACCAATGCTCAAGTAGTGTCGAAACTCTGCCGAAATTTTGAAAAAAAAAAGGGAATGTTTTTCAATTTATTAGAAAGCAGTCTTGTGTTCAAATTTAGTTTGTTTGCCCGAACTACGCTGGTTTGATTCTCACCGGATGTGAGATACGTAGGCAACCCTCATCGGGTCCAACCTCCCATTTTGCAAAAATCGCCAAAAATGTCAAAATTAATATTTTCGTCATGCATAAGTCAGGTGATGCCGTTTTCGTCAAAAATAGTCGAATGTTCCTGAAAGCGACGCTAGAAGGCTGACTTTGCATAAACGGACACCTTTGGTCATTTTTTAGATTTTTGGTCGATTGACCCACACAACCTTAGAATCTTCGTCCCCGAGGCACTGAAAGGCCGTGTTTATTTTTGAAAAATAAGAAAAAGAGTCATAAATAAATTGGGTGATGCCATTTTTATCAAATGTAGCCGAATGTTCCCGAAAGGGACGCCGGAAGGCTGACTTTGCATAAACGGCCACCTTTGGTCATTTTTAGATTTTTGGTCGATTGACCCACACAGTCTTAGAATCTTCGTCCCTGAGGCGCTGAAAGGCCGTATTTGCAAATATTAGGTTTTCTATTTTTGAAAAACAAGAAAAAGAGTCATAAATAAGTCGGGTGATTCCGTTTTTATCAAATGTAGCTGAATGTTCCCGAAAGAGACGCCGGAAGACTGACTTTGCATAAACGGCCACCTTTGGTCATTTTTTAGATTTTTGGTCGATTGACCCACACAAGCTTAGAATCTTCGTCCCCGAGGCGCTGAAAGGCCGTGTTTGCAAATATTGGGTTTTCTATTTTTGAAAAACAAGAAAAAGAGTCATAAATAAGTCGGGTGATGCCGTTTTTATCAAATGTAGCCGAATGTTCCCGAAAAGGACGCCGGAAGGCTGACTTTGCATAAACGGCCACCTTTGGTCATTTTTAGATTTTCGGTCGATTGACCCACGCAGCCTTAGAGTCTTCGTCCCCGAGGCGCTGAAAGGCCGTGTTTGCAATATCAGGTTTTCTATTTTTGAAAAAATAAGAAAAAGAGTCATAAATAAGTCGGTGATGCTGTTTTTGCCGGAAATAGCCGAATGTTCCCGAAAGGGATGCCGGAAGGCTAAATTTGCATTAACAGCCACCTTTAATCATTGTTTTAGGATTTTGGCCAGTTAGCTAATGCAGCCTTAAAATCTTCGTCCCCGAAGTGCTGAAAGGCCGTGTTTGCAAAACCAGGTCTTTTATTTTAATTTAAAAAACAAGAAAATGAGTCAGTGGGCAAGTGAATGCCGTTTGGATTTTTGGTCAAAATAAGCTGAGCCAGTTTCGGCAATGTATTAAACCGTTCTTGTCGAGATAGCCTTAGAGTATCTTTCAGTTGTCGAAAGGCTGTTTTCGTAAAAGAACGAACAAATTTGTGAAATATCATAAAATAATCCTCCCCGACCTCAAAATTCAGGTGAAATTGTGAAAGGGCCACATTTGAAAAAATAGCCATTTGGTTGAAATTGGCAAACAGGGAAAGGAAGCTGGCTGTTTGTTTTTGAGTTTGTAATTATTTTGATTAGAATATGTGGGTTGTTTGATTTACGAGTTTATAGGTCATCTTTAAACCTTTGAAACCCAGTCCATTTTATTATGAAAATTGAAAATTCCAAAAAATGTTTTATTGTTGTTTACCTTTCATTTGCGCGAACTACGCACTGTCTGATTCATGCGGGGTCATGATACGTAGGCAATCTCCATAAGATTCGACTACAACCAAAAAAGCAAAAAAAAAAATGAAAAATGGAAAAATAAAATGAAATGAAAAAAAAGAAAAAGATGTTTTTAATAATAAGGACTGACTGAGTCCATTCTAACATGTTTTGAATTGTGAAGAAAGTTGAGGTGGTCGGTCTGTGGCAAGCGGACAACACAAGATCCGAGGAAAAATGATAACTGACATCGAAACTGTTACAAGTGCTCAAGAGGCTCAGGGTCAGAGAATTCAACCAGAGTCTACGGTGTTCGAGGAAAATAGAATACCAAAACAAAAAATGATAGAAACATGTCAAGCATGGGCCAATGGTCGAGGAGAGCCCAGTCCCAAGTCACAATTTGCTACACAACAAGAGCACCACTCTTATTCGTTTGATCTCCCAGCAAACATTGAGAAGCCTGCCCGAGAAATGGTACAAGAGGAAATAACCCAAAGAGTGAAAAGCTTAGAACAACGGTTGAAGAACGCGTAAGGGTTGGCAGGTCAAAAGAGTGTTGCTTTCAAAGATCTATGTCTGTTCCCCGATGTCCACTTGCCACCTGGTTTCAAGATTCCCAAATTTGAAAAGTACGATAGACATGGACACCCCATAGCCCACTTAAAAAGGTATTGCAATCAACTAAGAGATCTGGGAAGAAATGAAGAGTTGCTAATAGCTTATTTTGGGGAAAGCCTTACGGGAGTAGCATCTGAATGGTTTTTGGATCAAGACACATTTTGCTGGTACATCTGGAACGACATGGCACAGGCCTTTATCAAACAATTCCAATACAACATCGACACTACCCTAGACCGCATTTTCCTTTCAAATCTGAAGAAGAAACCAAGTGAAAGTTTCAGGGAATATGCCCTTAAATGGAGAGAGCAAGCAGCTCGAGCTAAGCCACCCATGGATGACCACGAGTTAATCATTGTCTTCCTTCAGGCTCAAGAGCCGAATTACTTTCAGGACATGATGTCTGCGGTTGGTAAATCCTTCTTGGAGGTAATCAAAATGGGAGAAATGGTAGAGAACGGTCTTAAGACAGGCAGAATTATAAGTCAAGCAGCTCTCAAGGCTGCAGCTCAGGCTGTCCAAATTGAATCTGGTGACACGAATGAGAGGGATGAAGAAGTCATGATGATAGCAAGGTCAAGAAGAGGTCCCAGAAGAACACCTCGATGGTATGTGTAGCCTCGACAGGTTTTCCATAACTCCCCTGAGCATTACTATCCACCTTAGAACCCACCGTACTCAGTTGATCCACCCCAGTATGTTGTCCAACCATCAAATCATCCAAGAAAGCGAGCACGAGCATCACAAAATCTCTACCAACCTCTGCAGAATTTCCAAATACCTTATAACCCACATCCAAGCCAGGAGTATATAAGGAAACAGAAGCTGAAAGATAATTTTACAGCAATAGAAGAGTCCTATGCAAGCTTATTTGAGAAGTTAAAGCAACAGGACGTGATTGCACCCATTCCTCCAAATCATGTGGACCCACGGGCAAGGAGCTTTGACCCATCTAAAAGGTGTGGATACCATTCCAATGCCCAAGGGCACAACGTGGAAAGTTGTCGGGATCTGAAAAGGGAAATAGAAAGGATGATCCAGGAAAGGTTGATTGTAATTCAAGACAGTGACGCCCAGAATATCACGCTGAATCCTTTATCTGCACATAATGATGCACACTTTTTGGTGATGATTCCTGGTGACATGGGGTATGAGAATCCACTCGGGAATTTGCCGACTGAAATTGGAGAAGGCCATAGCAATTCTGATAATCAAATTTGCGGCTAAATGTCAGGCTTATCAATTGGAGAGTCATGCAAGAAGGAATCTTGGTAGCTTATTTTGTTGTCATTTCTGTTGTCCAGGTTATTTTGAGGGTTGTAATCTGGATATTGTCTGTAAATCAAACCCTTCTATCTTCGGTTTTTGTTCAGTTCTGTTGGTCATAGTACCTCATTTAGTGATGTCTAGGTTTATTCTAAGGGTTGTGACCCTAATTTAGTTTGCTTATCTGGTTGTTCGAACTGTTTCATCATCCAATGCAATATCCTATTTTCTTTTATTTTTAGTCATTTTCTTTTATTCTCTCCTCTTTACAGTTCTTTTCATGTAGACTCTAGTGACATGACATGCACACATAGTTCTAGGCCTAATCTTAAAGCAATTGGGAAGATGATAGGGGCATCTAAAGGAAATAAGAACAATTGAGATCATTTGAAGCCTGAACCGTGTGGAACCGTGGGTAGCTAAAACATAAAGAAACTGTAAATGCAAGTTGGCCAAATTGGCAAGGATCGTTCATGATAATGAGAATGGGAGTGTTGTCCAATAGCGCTATAAAATTAACAAATGGAAAAGGCAAAAGTGTGGATATGCTTATCAAGTCTGGCGATGCTACAAATGTCGGTTTAATCGCGTTGTTTGTGCTTGGCATATTTTGAAGATTGGAATGACAAAGGCATTTTGTTCTGCTATTTAAACACTTTATCCTTCGTTACCCCTTTGAGCCTTATTTGATTTCTTTCATACCCTTCTTTCGGAACCAGTAGCAAAGAATAAAAACACAAGCGTGAAAGCTGAGTAAGAAGAGATGAAAAAGAAAAAGAAAAACAACAAAACAACAAAAAGAAAAAAGAAAAAAAAACACAAAAGAAAATGATAAGTGAAAAGAAAAAAACTATAATAGCGAGGAATGGGTAACTACGTTTGACCTGATTCCTCAAAGAGGATACGTAGGCACTTCATGGCTCGGTCATAGTGTAACAAAAAGATAAAAAATCCCCAAGCAAGAAACTGGGGCAAAGGTTGTGTTTGTTGTAAATAAATCTAGTTTCGAAGGTTGTAATTTTAAACCCAATTTGATGTGTTTTTGGGCCTTCAAGTACCTCTTCTTTTTAGCCCTATCCAAATCCCACATTACGGTCCAAAGAAAGACCTTATGATCAGTCTTCAAGAGATACCAAGTCAGACAAATAAGAGAGTCTTATCGGTGAACATAACACACCGATCCCCAGCAGAAAAGCTTCTGATCCCCAGTAGAAAAGACTCTAATCCCCAACAGAAAAGGAATATGAGAGAGTCTTAGCAGTAACACCATAATCTCCAGCTGAAAAGTAATACAAATGAGAGAGTCTTATCGGTGAAAACCTTCACAGGCACCATAAGGTGATGAAAGCTGAGAGAATAGCCAAAATGAGAGAGGCTTGATAGTGAAAACCTTCGGGCGCTACAAGTCGAATAAGGGTGAGAATCAGATGGAAATCACCAGACAAAAATTGTGAAAGGCGATTAACGATGGAGGATAGGTCACATGTGCATGTCATGACCATTAAAGTTGGTATCCGCGTTTGATAGGTTTTTGTTTCATATTTTTCCCTTTTTAGAGAGTCATCCTTTTCCTTTGTCTTTCATTATGTTCCTTTTATCTTTCTCATTTCATCAAAAAATTTCCCAACAGAGTCTGTTTGGTCAAGACAAGTGAGAAATGACTTCAAAATTTGCCACAAGCCTTCCAATTATGCAAGACGAGATCTGATTAGAACATCCAAGTGGTATAAGTTAGGAGGAGCAAGCACAAGGCCAGTGTCCAGAAGGATATCCCCAGCAAGAGGAGATTGACAAAAGGATGGACCAGTGTCAGGAAGGATATTCCCCGCAGAAATCGAAGGTTATAGACCTCAAACCCAAAGCCCAGGGACGAATCAAGAAAGAACAATGCGGAGAGAGATGGGAATGATTTGGGAAATTCATATGAGACTCAGAGGTCGGGGAAATGCTCGTTCCCGAGCTACGCCACAAAAGAAGAGGGACATCCCCAGCAAAAAGGGTATTTTCAGTGACACAGTTGAACGAAGAAAATGGTTCATCAGTAAATTATGCGAGATCCTCAAGCTGAGTCAATTGTCATAGGAAATGTGGGGGGTCAGATAAGAAGACTGGAAATAATGGTTGAGAGGTTTGTGAATAAGAAATCCTCGAGGAGGTCAGAAGGTATCAGCCAAGTTTCAAGATGGTCGGATGACGCAAAGCAGGGCAAGTCGTTCTAAGGCCAGCAGGAATATCATCCCCAGCAAGTCTTGATAGTGTAATGGAACGCAGAGCAGGAGAAGGGGAGAACCATCCCCAGCAGGAGTGGCACAACCACTAACCATGTTTTAAACTAACAAATTTTCTTTGACTTGAAGCAGGTAAAGGAAATGACATTGATGGCGGAAAGGCATGCCATAAGAAAAATTATCAAACTGGGGCAGAAAATTTTCTTTTCATTTTGAAAATTTTCTGGAAATCAGGTATCTACTTGGGGAAGAAGCCAGATAACACAAGGGAAGTGGTCTTTGAACCAGTGTTATCCCCAGCAGTGTTGAAAGAAGGAAAACAACAAGTTTTAATGAAGGAAGCTGTATCCCCAGCGGACAAAACAAAAGGATGAAACTTGTGTTCAGAAAAAGCAAAAGCCAGTGTCATCCCCAGCAGCTTTCGGAAGAATGAAGCACCAGTTTTGAAGGAAGGAAAATTCCCCCTGCAGTGTTATCCTCAACAGTGTTGTCCCCAGCTGATAACATTTTTATCCCTAGCAGTGTTGAGAGAAAATAAAAGTTGACGGAAGTTGTTTTGAAAAAAAAAAGAGAAAAAAAGAAGGGGAAGAAAAGAGATTCCCCCAGCAGTATTACCCCCATCAGGTAAGTAAATAATTCCCCAGCAGGTAAATCAAAAGAAATTTTTTTCAGCAGTGTTCTCCCCAGCAGTTGAGAGGGATGCAACACAAATTCGAAAGGAAGTAATTTTGAAAGAGGAAGACGATACAAGTTTTAAGGGAAGCAGTTCTGGAAGAAAGATAATTCAAGTAAGAAGGAAATGGTTTACGAGGCAAAAAAGGACAACAGTAATAAAATGCAGATAAGGTAAGTTTTTGAAGTCGGGAACCCGCCCGTAGAACGGAGGCGCTACCTTTTTAAGTTGTTGTAGTCGGGAGCCCGCCCGTAGAACGGAGGCGTTACCTTTTTAAGTTGTTGTAGTCGGGAGCCCGCCCGTAGAACGGAGGCGTTACCTTTTTTAAGTTGTTGTAGTCGGGAGCCCGCCTGTAGAATGGAGGCGTTACCTTTGTAAGTTGTTGTAGTCGGGAGACCGCCCGTAGAACGGAGGCGTTACCGTTTTTAAGTTGTTGTAGTCAGGAGACCGCCCGTAGAACAGAGGCGTTACCTTTTTAAGTTGTTGTAGTCGGGAGCCCGCCCGTATAATATATGCGCTACCTTTTTAAGTTGTTGTAGTCGGGAGCCCGCCGTAGAACGGAGGCGCTACCTTTTTAAGTTGTTGTAGTCGGGAGCCCGCCCGTAGAACGAAAGCGTTACCTTTTTAAGTTGTTGTAGTCGGGAGCCCGCTCGTAGAACGGAGGCGTTACCTTTTTTTAAAGTTGTTGTAGTTGGGAGCCCGCCCGTAGAATGGAGGCGTTACCTTTTTAAGTTGTTGTAGTCAGGAGACCGCCCGTTGAATGGAGGCGTTACCTTTTTAAGTTGTTGTAGTCGGGATCCCGCCCGTAGAATGGAGGCGTTACCTTTTTTTAACTTGTTGTAGTCGGGAGCCCGCCCGTAGAATGGAGGCGTTACCTTTTTAAGTTGTTATAGTCAGGAGCCCGCCCGTAGAATGGAAGCGTTACCTTTTTTTTAAGTTGTTGTAGTCGGGAGCCCGCCGGTAGAACAGAGGCGTTACCTTTTTTAAGTTGTTGATATCGGGAGCCCGCCCGTAGAACAGAGGCGTTACCTTTGTAAGTTGTTGTAGTCGGGAGCCCGCCCGTAGAACGGAGGCATTATCTTTTTTTTAAGTTATTGATGTCGGGAGCCCGCTCGTAGAATGGAGACGTTATCTTTTTTAAGTTATTGATGTCGGGAGCTCGCCCGTAGAACGGAGGCGTTATCTTTTCTTAAGTTATTGATGTCGGGAGCCCGCCCGTAGAACTGAGGCGTTACCTTTTTAAGTTATTGAAGTTGGGAGCCCGCCCATATAACAGAGGAATACATTTCAGTCTTTACATTCTCAAGTCTTGAAGTTGGGAGCCCGCCCATATAACAGAGGAATACATTTCAGTCTTTACATTTCAAGTTTTGAAGTTGGGAGACCGCCCATATAATAGAGGAATACATTTCAAGTTTTGAAGTTTCTGAGTCCGCCCATATAACAGAGGAATACATTTCAGTCTTTAAATTTCAAGTCTTGAAGTTAGTAACCCGCTGGAAGAGCGGAAGTTTAAAACAGAAACCTCCGGCATAAATCCAAATTCAGATATCAGAAGGAAGGCAGCAATGGTCAGTTCAAGCTTCGAAAGGAAAATAATTCGAAGAAGGAAATAAGCAGTTCAAGTTCGGCAATCAAGATAAGCCGACGAGTCAATTCAGAAAGAAAGAAACATCAGTGGAAACACAAGTCAGCAAGACATCAAAGCACAAGAAGCACAGGAAAGAGCAAGTTCATGAGCTAGATAAGATTTTGTAACTCATAGACTAGCTTAATCTAGCTTCTTATTTTCTTTCTAGCCCGATGTAATAAGGAGGTCGGTAAGCAGTAGCAGCAACAATAGCGGTAACAGCAAAATCATAGTTCCACGGTAGTCCCAACTACCAAAACTTTCCGAACTACATTGACCTGATTCCTTTTAGCCAGGGATATGTAGGAAACCTTTTGAAGCAAAGGTTCGGTCAAATCTTTCAAAAAAGATGCTTCACACGGAGTACTCAAATGGAAAAAAATCGCTCGTATCCGCTCACTTTATCTTTGCACGAAAACTCTTCGTGTTTCCGGGCAAAGAGGGGCAGCTGTAACCACGTGATTTTTGCCCTATATGAGAATTACTCCCAAAAAATGCAAAAATAAAAATAGTTTTTGTTTGTTTGCAATTGTCGTGAATTTTGTGTTATTTTTCTTGTATTGTTTACATTTGTCTGTGCATGTTTATTTGTTTTAATTAATGAAAATACAAAATATGTCACACTTGCATTTAGGATCTATTAGGAGTAATTAAGTTTGTTTTACAAAAATGAAAAAATAAAAAAAAATAATGTACTTCACATTTTAGTGTTTGATGTCCAAATTATGTGATTTTATTTTAATTGGTGTTTAATTTTTGTGTGATAATTTATTATTGGGAGTTTGATTAGTATTGGTTTTATTGATTCAATCTAGGATTTTGGTTTTTAAATTAGGAATTAAAAAATAGATAAATAGAAGAAAACAAAACGAAAGAATGAAAATAAAACTCGGACCAAGCCGATTTTTCCACAGGCCCAAACCAAAATAACCCCCCCTTTACAGCCCAATCCAAACACCCTTCTACCTGGTCTGTTCCCACGATTGATCCAAGCCGTTCGATCAAATTGATCCAACGGTCAAGGAACTTCACCCGTTGCCCGACCCGTTCCACCCAAAAACCAACCCGGTCTCATTTATCTAAACGGCGTCGTCCCTTGCCAAGGAATTGATCCAGGTCATTGACCTCGTTTGATCAAACGGCCAGGATCAATCCTCCTTCCCACTATATAAGACCAAAAACGGACCCAGCCTCCCCAAGCCAAACCCCCCTTCATCTCCAAAAGATTAGAGACTCCAAACCTTCACCGAAACCCTAGCCACCCTGAAACTCCTTCACCTGAAACCCGGTGGAAACAATGCTGATGGCCGTGAAAATAACACCACTGAACCTCCATACCACCCTCAACACAAATCCCTACCCCTTATCCTTCGATCATCATCGATGTACTCGAATCTTCGATCGAAGATCCCCGTCCCAAGCCCTAGCCTGTCCATTTGCCCCCAAAGTCACACTAGTCCACCTTCTGACCTCCCTCATTCCTAAAACACCATTAGTTTGGCTCGAATCGTGCTAGAACTGTTCGAGTCCCAAATCGAACCAAAGAACCCTAGAAAAATCAAGAAACTGGAATTTGTCCGAGTTAAGAGAAAATTGAGGTTCTAATCGACCTTAGTCGAATGTCCTCAGTCGAGAACACTCGATTAAGGTCCGTTTGGACCTCAAAAGTTCAAGTCAAAGTTTCAAATGGGAACTGTGCGGAGTTTAGTCTAATTTTGAGGTATTTTCCCTCTTTTTCGTTACTATTTTGTGGTTGTTTATCTATTTAAGCTTCATTGTATTTCATCATCTTTTGTTATTTATTTCTCTCTTCTCCATCGGACTTTTCTTGGTCCAGTTTTCTTCTGTCGATTGAAATACGGTATAAGTAGTTTCGTTGATTAATCTGTCTTGATTATGGTTCAGTAGTTCTGGTTAATTATTGGTTGTTACCTCGAAATGTTTCATTCTTGTGTGATGTTGGGTCCCCTACTCTTTGTAATTCTTTGTTCTTGCATATGAGTTTAGTTTTGTTTTTGTGCCTATAGAGTTCCAGTGTTTTGGTTTAGGTTTAATGTTAGTCCTTGTATAATATAGTTGAATTTGACCTTAATAGTCTAGTTCGATTTGTCCTGAATCAGTGTTCTTATGCCTCTTAATCTGATTTTAGTTCTAGCTTGAACTATTCGATTGAACCTGATAAGTTGTATTGTTTATAGCTACTGTAGATTCAGTCCAATGCTTAATTGGGAATTAATGGGTGTTTAAATTAATTCCTAAGTTTTATTGGTTATTGCTGATGGGTTTTAATTAGGAAAAAGGGAATGATGGCTTGGATTAGTGCTATACTGAGTTGGAAAAGCTGAAGTAACATGGGCAATTAATTAAAATAAGCTTCCCATACTATTTGAATTAAATAATGACAAACAGAATAGTATGGGTTGTTTAAAGGTAAATGATTAAACAATAGGCACCCATAACTCTGAATAAATAATGACATAAGACACTTAGTAGTGGGAATGTAAGAGAATATCATGGGAAAAGATGGTGGAGGTATTAGCTTAAGGGTTTCAAGAATGATAAAGGGTTTGTTTTTTGGGGTATATATAGAGGTAGCTGTGACAGAATTAGGGGGCCCGTCGGAGTGAAGTTGGAAGTAAAAAGATAGAGTTGAAATCAGTTTTATGAGCTTTCCTGGGACTTCTTCAGATTCTTAGGGCTAAGACCATAAGGGTGGAATAGATGGATACACATAGAGTTTTGAGAAGAATACCCTCTAGAGAGCATTCTTAGAGCTTTGAAATCAGTCTTAGGGGTCTCTTCAATCAGTCTGAGGGAGCATTTTTTAGAGTAAGGAAAGGTCACTGTTACATTAAAAAGAAAAGCTGATTGTTTGCATTTCAGTCCCTGAATTCAAGCTTAAGTTTTGGGTGTTATTTTTGGGGTTGTTCTATCAATCCTGTTTGGTTTTACAAACTTTCTGGGCTGTGTTTGTGGCTGTTTGGAACTCCAAATTGCTCCAGGGTTATCTGCTGTTGCTGGTTGCTGTTGTTATTGCTGTATTGTTACTGCTGCTACTGACTATTCCTTCTCCTCTTCTTGTATTTCCATTTCCAGGTACACAACTTGATCCTGGATAATTGTGAGCTGAAATGTAAAGAATGGCATTGTAATTGAAGCATGAGATTATGTGATTTAGTCATTTGATTTATGTATCAGAATATTTGATTTCTTAATATATTAAGGCCTTTGCTTGAAGTTGTACTAGTAGGACTGAAATTGTTTATGTCATAATAAATTGAAAACTGTTTGTATTAGCATGGACTGTTAATTGTTTTGTCTCGAATGTATTCCAGTTTTCTTCTTTAGTTTAAGTGTTAGTTGTAATTAGGTTCATGTTAAGTTGGTAGAATAAGTCACGTCAGTTTCAGCTAGTTGCCTATTATCTTATATTGTAAATATGATTGAAAAGTAAACCAACAATAATATAAACCTTCAGTAGTTACCTTTCTTTTCAATTAGCCATAAAACAGATTTTGGAGTACCATATTTCATATCTGCTCTAATAACTGGAAGCTCAAGGAAGAACATATAATTTACAAAGCAAAATGAATCCACTGTTTAAATGTGTCTGATTAATTGATGTGCCCATTTGTGAGCCATTTCATGACTTGCCTGGCTGCCAGGGTTTGACCCCCCTTAACCCCGCCTGTGCGGCTGATTTTACCCCATCTAGTTCAGGCCCGTCCCAGGCCCAATGCCACGCGCTTATTAAGAACTCTTGTCCATCGCTTGGATGGGGGTTCCTTTGGACCTAAAGTTGAAATGGCATTTGGTCTATTAGTGTTTAACTAATAGACTATAGGATTTCTTAATAACAATTAATTAGGACCTTTGCTTTATTTTATAGACAATAAAAATAGAAAACCATAGTCACTTTAGAATCGGACTTTAAATAAAATAAACGAGACAAGCCTCGCCAAATAAAATGCACAAACCGCGGGGCCCTCATGAATGTATATATTAAAAATACTTAGACTTCGGGATGGGCCGTTTAGCGAATTGCGCGGCCTTCCCCAAATAATAACGTGTTAGACTCTTTAGGCGCGTGTTAATAATTTCACTTCCTTAAACGCAGGTGCACATTTATGTGACCCAAATCCAAATCTCAACGGAGTCAAAATATGTCAATAACCACGGGTACATTGATGTGACGTGGTTTGAGATGTGTTTTCACGACGTTGTAATTCTTACAAAATAATAATAATCAAAAGAAGTTAAAAGGTAAAATGCACATAGGTAAAAACATGTATTAAAAGTCAGATAATTTAGCCAAATATAGTAGTTAAGTGACCGTGCTAGAACCACGGAACTCGGGAATGCTTAACACCTTCTCCCGGATTAACAAAATTCCTTATCCGGATTTCTGGTTTGTAGACTGTAATACGGAGTCAACTTTTTTCCTCGATTCGGGATTCAAACCGGTGACTTGGGACACCATATATCTCTCAAGTGGTGACTCCAACTCTTAATAATAAATCCCGTTTTGATTGTCCTTTAATTGGAAAAACTCCCTTTACTACACCCTCGCGGGGTGCGGTAGCAGAAAAAGGAGGTGTGACAGCAGTCTCATTATCACAAAATATAGAAATGGCTGGCATAGGTCATGGCCACAACTTAATGTCTAGTAACATGTTCTTCAGCCATTCTGCTTTTTTCCGAACAGCTGCTAATGCAATAAATTCAGATTCCATTGTAGAATGGGAAATGCAAGTTTGTTTCTTGGATGCCTAACTAATGGCACCACCTCCTAAAGTGAATATCCAACCTGAAGTAGCCTTGCTATCATTAACTGTCACGACCCAGATTTCCAACCCTTGGGGACCGTGATGGCATCTACTTGTAGAAGCTAAGCAAGCCATAGCCATAGCCATAAACTCCTAACTCTATCATTTCAAATTCTTTTTACCAATCATAACAACAAGCGTTAAATATTAGAATAACAGCGGAAATATGAAATTAAAGTGAAAGACTTAAATTAAATAAACTGAGCAATAATGCTGAAATTATCATATGCCTCTACCCAAGAACCAGTGTCACAACATCCACGGACTACTAAGAGTACTAAATACAACAGTTTGAAGGGAAAATAACAAAGTTTGTCTCGAAACATGAGATAACAGAATGAAATGTAAGATAGAGGGGACGCCGGGCCTGCGGACGTCTGCAAGGCTACCTCGGTATCTCGATGGACTCAAGGAAGACTCCCGAATTACTGCTCTTGTCCAATACCTGGATCTGTGCAAAGAGCACAGAGTGTAGTATCAGCACAACCGAACACATGTACTGGTAAGTGCCGAGCCTAACCCCGATGAAGTAGTGACGAGACTAGACAAGACTACCACATAAACCTGTGCAATTATATTCGTATACAGCGGAAAAATAAACAAGAATAAACATTTTAATGGGAGGGGAACATGCTTCGGGGATAGAAGATAATACAGGACTTCAAAGAATAATAATGAAAAATCAACAGTTTAACTCTAACACGGATAAGGAAAATAAAAGCAGATTTCACTGTCAGTACACATCTCGTTGCAGGCGTGCAACCCGATCCCATTTATCAATGTTTATGTGGTAGGCGTACCACTCGCTCCCATTTCATCAAAATTTTTGTGGTAGGCATACCACCCACTCCATTTCATCAAAACTCGTGGTAGGCGTACCACCCCCTCCCATTTCATCAATACCTTGTGATAGGCGTACCACCCGCTCTCATTTCAATTAATAACTTGTGGTAGGCGTACCACCCACTCCCATTTCAATCAATAACTTGTGGTAGGCGTACCACCCGCTCCCATATCAATTCAACACAAAGTCACAATAAAATTCCGGCAAGGAAAACAAAAGCAATATAATAATAATTTCTCGACAAGGGAACAACAATATCAAAATAACCATCCCGGCAAGGGAGAATCAGCTATAACCAAATCCTAGCTCAACTCTTACTCAGCTCGATTAATACCAGTACTCAAACATAAATAAAGTCCACGGGAATAAACTAAATCTCTACTCAATATCAAGAGTCATCAATTTAAAGCATCTGAAGTGTCATTTAAGAACACAACAACTATCAATTTAACACTCATGGTCATGATCGACACCAACATATAGATACTCGTCACCATGCCTATACGTCGTACTCAACAAGAAGCAATTAGCAAATAGGACTCAACTCCTAATCCCTCAAGCTAGGGTTAGACCAAACAATTAACTCAAACTTCCACGATCAAATCAATCCTCAATAACCGCATTTTCTCTCGAATTTGGCTCCAAATCAATAGTATCTATACAATAATAACTTCAATACATCAATAAATGCTAAACAATACGAACTCAATGCTTAATTATAGTTTTTCCATCATTTTTCCCAAAACTCAAAAATCGACCCCAGGACCGCTTGGTCAAAATACGAGGTTCAGACCAAAATCAAATCCCACATTCACCCACGAGCCCAAATATATAAATTATTTTCAAATTCGACCCCAAAACGAGGTCTAAATCAAGAAAAATCAAAAAGCCCTAACTTTACCCAAGTACCCAATTTTCTATCTTAAATCACCTGTTTTAGGCCTAGAATTTCAATAATGTTGATGAAAAATAAAGAAAACGAGTTTAATGGTGAAAGTATGCTTCAATGGTCGCCCTAGAACTTTGGAGAAGAAAGAGTTTGTGAGGTTTTATAAAAATCTCGTTTGCATTCAGTTTTGAAGAATTGAAATAACTGGGCGAATTTGTTCTATGCGATTGCGGAAAATAGGTTGCGATCGCATAGGGTAAAGTTTGTTGTGAATTGTGATCGCGTACATAAGGCTGCGATCACATAGACTTGAGTTTCTGAGCACTGCGATCGCAGACAATAATATGCGATCGCATAGAAGAAAAAAATGAAAGTTGCGCTTTATACAACGCGATCGCGGAGAGGAGAATGTGATCGCATAAAAGGATTTGTGAACCCCTGAAGTTTTCTCTATGCGATCGCGACCCTTCTTATACGATCGCATAGAGGAAATCACTGGACAATAGACATCAGCTATTTCTACAACATTTCTAAGGCTAAAACAACCCCGAAACTCATCTGAATCACACCATAGCCCTCGGGGCTCCTAACCAAACACATGAACTAACTCAACAACATTATACGAACTTATCCGTGCGATCCAATTGCCAATATAACACCAAAAACAATGAATCAAACCTCAAAATCAAGAGTTTTTCATCAAACTTCATTAAGTTTCTAATTTATGATTTCAAGTCTGAAACACATCAAACGATGTCAGATTTTAACCAAACTCTACAGAAACATGTTAAATCATATATAAGACCTATACTGGGCGGCGAAACCAAAATAAGGGCCCTATACCAACACATTCTAATCAAATTTCATTTCAATTTTCCTTATTTTCAGAAAAACAATTTCCTTTAAAAATTCATTTCTCAGGCTCGGGACCTCGGAATTCGATTCTGGGCATATGCCCGAGTCCCATATTTTCCCACGGACTCTCCGGGACCATCAAATCACCGGTCCGGGTCCTTTTACCCAAAGAATTGACCAAAGTCAAATTTATTCATGTTAATATCAAAACTTAGCATTTTTCACTGAATTTCATATTTAAGCTTTCCGGCTACGCGCCTGGACTGCGCATGCAAATTGAGGCGACTCTAAATGAGGTTTTCAAGGCCTCAGAAGCAGAGAATTTATTTAAAATAGGTGATGAACCCTTTGGGTCGTCATATTAACATTCATAATCCAACTCGCATCAGAATATCCTTCCAATACGGTTGGAAAGCCACTATAACAAATACCCAAGTTATTTGTTCTTTTCAAATACCCAAGTACTCTTATTATCGCTTTCCAATGATCATTACTCGGATTACTTGTAAACCTTGAAAGTTTACAAACTGCAAATGCTATATTAGATCTAGTGCGATGCATTGTATACATTATACTCCCTATCGCACTTGCATACTCTATTTGAGCCACTGTTCCTCCCAAATTTTTAATTAATTTGGCACTTGAATCATACGGAGTGTTAGACTCTTTTATGCCCAAATGATTAAACTTGCAAAGTATCATATCAATTAACTGGGCCTGTGATAAATTCACTTTATTATCTGCGGTTCTTTTAACCTTGATACCTAAGACAGTATCAACTTCATTTAAGTCTTTCATCTTAAAAACAGAAGTTAAATACTTCTTAGTTTCAAAAATTCCAAGTATATTCGTACCAAATATCAACATATCATCAACATAGAGACAAATGATAACTCCATATTCCTTTACAAATTTGGAGTAAATACATTTATCAGCATGATTATGTACGAATCCATTAGACAGTATTATACTATCAAATCTTTCATGCCACTACTTTGGTGCTTGTTTCAACCTATATAGAGACTTTATCAACTTACAAACTTTATGTTCATTTCCAGGAAGAACAAATGCTTCAGGTTGTTTCATATAAATCTCTTTGCTGAAGTTTCCATTTAAGAATGCAGTTTTAACATCCATTTGATATTCATACATTTCATATATAGATGCCAAAGATAAAAGTACTCTACTAGATGTTATCCTAGCTACGGGAGCATATGTATCAAAGTAGTTGTCACGACCCAAACCCCGCTCCGATCGTGATGGCACCTCTCGTGAAGACAAGGCCAGCCAACCAACCCTATTTGCCTTTTTCAAAAATAGATAAACATGTATAACCAATTTTAAAGGTGATTCAATAATAGTACTTAGCGGAAGTACAACCAAACACAGCCCAAACCGAGGTGTCACAAGTCATGATCATCTAGAAGATTCTAAATACAACTACAAGGCCAGTAATATACAGAATAGAATTTAGAATCAAAGGAAGAAATCTGGTGCCGCAAACGCTAGCGGTCTCCTTGCTCAGCTACGGTAGCAAAATCTTCAACCAGCTCAAAACCTGCTGCCGGGTGAACAAATACCTGCATCTGCACGTGAGGTGCAAAGAGTAAAGTGAGTACTCCAACTCAGTGAGTAATAAAGGTAAATAATAACTGAGCAGTAAGAAATCACGTATAACAATCATCATGCTGTATAGAAGCAGGGTAAAATCCTTGAGAAAATCAGTGAAACTGTGAAATCTTTAGAAATATCTTGGCTCAGTTTTAAACCTCTTTTGAAAATGATCCTTTCAACAGTTGCGAAAATAATTTCAAAACAATTAGTGCCGCTATGCACAGAGATCCGCTCCTCGGGCACAAATACCACAGTATAACAAGTAAAAGACAAATAAGTATGCAAAATGAGCACATAAAACTCGCCCCTCGAGCAATCACATAGAATAGTACCAGCCTCTCGGGCAATATTTTTATTCCTGGTCAGCCATTGTTACCTGACCGCATGGTGTTATCCCTGGTCAGTTATTGTTACCTGACCAAACGCATCATACAGTGTCATAGTTACCACTGTCTAAAATTTATCCTCTTTAGGTGGGTACCCGCGCTCACTGTGGGTGTGCATACTCCAGAGGGGCTCCTACAACCCAAGCGTTATATCATCATAAGGCCTGAAAGCCTGTTCATATCAACATAAGGCCTGAAAGCATTCTCACATCACACGCGAGGCCTAAAAACCTCATCACAGATCACTCGAGGCCTGAAAGTCTCCTCACATAACACTCGAGGCCTGAAAGCCTCCTCACATCACTCAACATATCCTCATATATGGCCCTCGGCCTCAATCAGTCCAAAAACAATCATAAGCCCCTCGGGGATCAGTAAAACAATGGTGCTCAGCTCAAACACTAGTTCAAATATCATTTAAATCTCAAGTTTGAGTAGAAATAGCCGTGTTCATGAAACAGTGTAACTTAATTGGACTGAGTTCGAGTAATATTTCAAATAGTGAGTAAACATTGATGATAATTCACAAAGGATTTAAAATACTCGGCAATAAGCCCCAAGTATGGCAATAAGCCCAAGTCATAGTGAATAACAACAAGTCTTAGTCAAATACCCGGTAAAATATCAACCGGGATGGACCAAGTCACAATACCCAATAGTAAATGACCCTGCGCTCGTCATTGAGCGCGTGCCTCGCCTCAATATAGCACTACGTTGTGCAATCCGGGGTTTCAAACCCTCAGGATATCATTTACAATCATTACTCACCTCGAACCGGTGAAATCTCTAGCTCGCGACACCTTTGCCCCTCAAATCGGCCTCCACGCGCGTCGAATTTAACCAAAACCACAACGAATATACCACAATATGCTAAGGGAACAAAACCCAATCGAAAACAATCAATAACGGGCACAAATCCCGAAATTACCAAAACCCGAGCTCCGATCTCACTTCTCGAAACTCTAAAACTTTTACCTAATCAGATTCCTCATCTCGTTCCGAGTTCATACATATCAAGAATACAAAAATCGGAGTTCAAATGACCCCTCAAATCCTCAATATAAAATCTCAAAATTCCAAGCCCTAGTTCTTCAAATTTAGCTAAATTTCCATGAATTTCTAGACCAATTTCACAATATAATCGTGTTTTATGTTCAAAAATCTTACCTCCAATAAATTCCAGTCGAAACCCTCTTCAATTCCCGTCCAAAAGCTCTCAAAGATGCCCATCAATTGTGGAAATTAACTTGGACTCGCGGAGGAAATGTTTTAAAACCCTTCTACCCAACTCTGTTTTCCTTCTATGCGATCGCAGCCTCAGGCTCGCGATCGCGAAGAGTAAATATTTCCAAGACCTCAAATGCACTATGCGAACGTGACATGCCACGTGCGAACGCGATGAGTAGTTTCCCATAGCTATGCGAACGCGTCTCCCTTGATGCGAACGCAGAGAACAAATCTGCTGGGTCCCCAAACCTTATACGCGAACGCGAAAGTACCACCGCGATCTCGAAGCTTCCATTTCCAGAACTACGCGAACGCAACCCTGAAGCTGCGAACGCGAAGTCCAAATCTTAGGCTACCAAAATTTTCTCTACGCGAATGCGGGTGACCTCCCGCGATCGCGAAGCATTAAATACCTGCAACAGCTGAGATGAAAATTTGCAATATCTCAAAGTTCAGAACTTCCCGTTTGGCCCTCCGAAATCACCCCGAGGCCCCCGGGACCTCAACTAAAAGTACCAACACATCTTAAAACATTATCAAACTTGCTCCAATCATCCAAATACCTCAACTAACACCAAAATCATCAAATTACATCGAATTCAAGCCTAAGTTCTTGAAAAACTTCAAAAATACGCATTCGATGAAAAAACTAACCAAATCACCTCTGAATAACCTGAAATTTTGCACACGCATCCAAAATCACCTAACGAAACTAGAACAACTCTCGGAATCCCATTCCGACCCTCGGATCAAAATCTCACCTATCAATCGAAAATCGCCAAAATGTTATCTTCGCCAATTCAAGCCTAATTCTACACCGGACCTCCAAAATAAATTTCGATCACACTCCTAAGTCACAAATCATCTCGCGAAGCTAACCAAATCACCGTAAATCGCATCCGAACCTTCTAACTCAATAGTCAACATCTAGTGGACTTTTCCAAAACAAGCATTCCTTTAAGAAACTAAGTGTCTCATCTTCTACCAAAGCCAAACCAAATCAACTCTAACACACCAAATACTGATAATGAAACATGAAAAAGCATAAAATGGGGGAAACGGGGCGGTAACTCCTGAGACAATGGGTCGGGTCGTCATAGTTGTCAATGCCCTCTTTCTGCGTAAAGCCTTTAGCAACTAGTCTTGTTTTAAATGTTTGTACAGAACCATCCGTGTTATATTTTCTTTGAAATACCCATTTACAACCTATAGGTTTAGACCCAGGAGGCAAATCAACTAAAATCCATGTGTTATTGGACATTATTGAGTCTATTTCATCATTGATGGCCTCTTTCCAAAAAGCAGCATCCCTCGAAGCCATAGCTCCTTGGAATGTTGTTAGGTCATCTTCAACATTAAACAAGATGGGCATTTTATAACTTACAGATTTTATATCTCCTTCCACAAGAAAAATTATGGAATATGAAGAAATAAACTCAGAATCGAGGTGTTTTTCTTTTCTAATTCTTAGGCTTCTTCTATGTTCTAATTGATTATTGTCACTTTTCTCATTGTTACAATTTCTGAGTATGACCTCTTACTCACACCAATATTACTTTAAATTGGTTCAACTAAATGCTTATCCATAGAATATTTTATAAACTTATTTTCTATAAATTCAACATGTATGGATTCAACAATAGTATTAGATTCCAAATCTAACGGTCTATATGTTTCTGAATGGTGCACATATCCTATAAAAATACTTTTAATTCCTCTAGGCCCTAATTTTGTTCTATGATGATCAGGAACCTTATAATAAGATATACACTCCCACACTTTGAAATAATTTATATTTGGTTTTCTACCATTCCAAATCTCAGAAGGTAAAATATGCATACTTTTTGAAGGCACACTATTTAAAATATAACATTCAATTAATAAAGCTTCACCCCATAAATTATGTGGTACATGTGCATTTAAAATCATAGCATTAACCATATCCACTAAAGTTCTATTTTTTCTTTCAGCCAATCCATTTTGTTATGGCGTATAGGGAGCACTTTTTTGATGTATTAATCCATGCTTTTCACATAACTTATTAAATTCAGTAGGAAAATATTCTCCGCCCCTATCACTCCGAATTATTTTAATTTTCCTACCTTTTTTATTTTTTACAACTGACTTATATTCCTTAAACTTCTGAACAGCCTCATCTTTTGTTCTAAGTAAATAAACATATGTAAATCTAGAGAAGTCATTTATAAAAGTAATAAAGTATCTTTTGCCTCCTCTAGTTGATTAACCATTTAATTCACAAATATCAGAGTGTACTAAGTCTAAAAATTCTGAAAATCTTTCAACTTTACGAAATGGTTTCTTTGTCATTTTTGCTTGTATGCAAATTTCGCATTTCCCTACATGTTCAGTGTTACATGATATATAACCATTTCTAGACATATATTTGAAGGAACTACAATTTAAATGACCTAATCTAGCATGCCATAAAATAGAATCAAACTCAACAATATAAGCAAAAACATAATTTATTTTATTGATTCTCAATTTAAACCTGCCATTACAATTGTATCCTTTTCCAACAAAGACACCATTCTTAGTTACTATTACATGATCAGATTCTAGGACTATCTTGAAGCCTTTCTTAGACAGTAAACCAGCGGACATCAAGTTCTTCTTCATATCGGGAACATGATATACATTCAACAATGTTAACTTTTGTCCAGAAGTGAAATTTATCTCAACACTTCCCTTTCCTGCAACATCAGCGGTCACATGGTTACCCATCAGAACCTTCTCCGGTTTCTTTACTTCCGCATAGGTCTTGAACATATTCTTTACGTAACAGACATGAACTGTGACACCAGAATGTAACCATCAGTCTTGACTCTGACTAGCAGCAGCATCCATGTTTAATCCGTGACCATATTACATGGTACTATAGAAACCATTGCAACCAATCCTTGAGAAGAACTCTCCACCATATTTGCTTTCTCGGACTTCCTTGAGTTTCCAGAATTTTCGGAATTTCCAAAATTTCTAGAATTCCCATGGTTGAAGTTAATTCCTGCTTTCTTAAACCTGCAGTCACGAATCTTGCATCCTTTATTCCCACAATGATGACATTTCAAATCATTTCGTTTCTTACAATGAGGCTAGTTAGAAACTTTCAGATTTTTATTTCCATTTAATGTATCATTTTGACTAACAAAATTAACAGTAGAACTCGAAGGTTGGACTACAGCGTCACGAGCACAAGTTTCACTGTCAATTTGAAGGTGAGTTCGAAATTGATCCACTGTTAATTTATCAGAAGAATGCAAGATTTTCTTTCTTTAGTTATTCCAAGAAGAAGGCAATTTCGAGAGTATGTCACCTATTTGAAGTGCGCCCGTAACTTTAACTTCAAGATCACTTAGTTCTGAGACTAAGATTTGCAGTTCATGAATCTGATCCATAATGGGCTTTGTCTCAACCATTTTAAATTCAAAGTATTGTAAAGACAGAAATTTAACAATACCTCGCTTTTCATTTTCATATGCGGTCTACAATGTTGTCCATATTTCTCTTGGTGATTTCAGATTGGAGTACAAATCATAGGTCGATCTATCAAAGTGTTCAGAATGTGTCCTCGGCATAGCGGTTCATCATCTTGGAGTTTCTTCCTCTATGCTTTGGTATCTTCTGAATCTTTTTCAGTGGGCTCTGACATTGCAAGCAACATTGGATCAAGGACGTAAAATATCTTTAGAGCAGTAAGCAAGAAGATCATCTTGTCCTTCCATCGATCTAGTTTGATCCATCAAATCGATCTAGTTTGATGAACTCTTTTGGGTTCTCTACAACAAACATAAACTTCTCCATAGCAGTATATCTCTTGAAAATTACAGAAGATTAAAAGAGAAGTGTAGCTTTGAGGCGTGAAAGATCGCTATCTTTCAAGAGATATTGCCCGTATATTCTTTAGGGGATTACAAGCAATTCTCCGCCAGGATATAACAAAGCCAAAATTACACTTGCAAATTGAATATATCGCTGCTCCTGGAGTCTCCTTGTATTTATAGAATTCAAGAGAAGACTTTTAAGAAAAGTCAAACTCCTATACGAACAGTTATGTCTGTTCTATTTAAATTCAAATTTAAATTATCAGAAACTACTCCAAAAAATAAATAAAAAAATAAAACCTATATATCCAAGTCATTTAGATATATAATTAAATATATTATTACACATACTTTTAGAAACATGTCAAATACTCATTCTATATGACTTAGTGGGCTTAGTCTTTTAAGGCCTCAAAAGTGACTTGATGTCACCGATGTGAGAAACCCCCACATATAAAAACTATGTCTAACATATATCTTATTTAGATAACCTCAAGTGCTCGCACAAATACACGTATTAGAAAGGAAAATGGTCCCTTTTTGCCACCATGTAATCTAAACCTATCTACAGTTAGAAAAAGAAGTAGAAGGGAATTGACCACCGATTGTGACAGACATATTAATGCAGATTAAGGACCAAAGAAAAGTTATATCTTTAGGCTAGGAACACGTTAATTTTTCTAGAAGCTTAACTATAACATAGGCTTTACCGAAGTGGCTTTACATGCATAATTACTGCGACATTGATATACGTCGTAACGTGGTTATGGCAAAGATGCATTAAATAGGCGTTTAGAGATGTACTAAATAAATGCTCCGCACAAAAAAAAGAATATAATGCAAATATTATACTATACATTAATAATGGTGCAAAATGCAAAAAGCTAAAAAAAAAAAGGCATTTGTAGGTAATTACTCTTTTCGCTATTTGGTGCTCTTTACGAGTCATGCCTGAAATATTGCAATGTACTAATGTCTTGGTTAACTCATGATGTATGCTGGTAAAAAAAGGAACTTTGTCACAGACATGATTTTTCAGAATTATTGTTGGTTCCATGAAATAAAGGAAAATGATGACAGTTATAATGAAAACATTCCACGCATTATCACCATTTTTCCTTCGCTACCAAGCATAATAAGAATTATTGTTAGCACTTTTACCCCCTATGACTTCTTCCCTAGTGATTCTATAACCTCAATCATTCGTACATATGCTTGGAGCTTAGAGACCTATCCTATCAAATATATCCTACCCCAGGTAGCTACACCTCCCTCCATTTCGCAGCCAAAAAATAATACTGTAATAATTTATTCACACCGATATTTATACTAAATTACACCCGTTTACTAGTATTAATAAGTAGTAGTGTACGTATTAGCTTTAAAGTACAGATAAAATTAAGATTCTAATAAATACTTCAAAAGAGTAATTAAGATTATATTTTTCTTCTGTTACATGTTTATTCATATCATAAAATTCACTTGTGAATCTTTATATAACAACAAATGGATCACACTACGTGCTTAGCCCGTACTAAATAATTTGTGTACAATCAGATTTAAAATAGTTGATGAATAGTAATAGTTCTTTATAAATGCCTTAAATCCAAAAACTCCTAGCAAAAGAAAAGACCAAGTAGCATTTTTGGAGCGTACATTATTATTTCTTTTCGAAGTATTGTTTTACTATAGCTATTGAAATTCCACTATTCAAAGGATCGAAGTCAAAGTTCTGCTATATTAGCTAATAGAAAGGGTGGTATGTAATAAACTTTCACTATCAATTGATGTCGAACAACATAACTTACTCCGAAATTAATCATGATGACAAAACCAATAATTATATCATCCATCGGCACTTTTTTATGTACTATACTACTCATCAAATAAAAAGTAAAAAAAATACTCAATTAAATAAAGCCGGTGATTATTTTTTAAAATAAGTAATTTTTTAGATGCATTGACCGGGACAAAATTATGTAAAAGTTGCTCTTAAAGTAAAGAATACTTTTATCACAATTTATGTACTATTTTTACTTAAGCGAAATATATAAACTGCCCTTTAAGTTGTTCACAACGATCAGACAAACACCTCAACTGACCCCTTTATCATTTAGACACTTCAACTGTCTATTAAGTAGATCAAGTAAATACCCGAGTGAAACAGATCATATACGTGAGTTACACTTGCCAATGAGCTAATTAAAGGAAGGGGTTGTTTTACCAAAATATGTTAAAACCTTTTTGAATACATCAATCAATGATAATGAAGGGGGTAAATTTTAGTCACACATAATAAACTCCAGATCTAAAAATAAATCTGAAAGCGATGAATAAGATAAAATATGGGCAATCAACCTTATTGATGTTTTTTCATTTCTCCTTTCACGATACAGTGAAGATGATCAATTTACATGATATAATGAGGATGATCAACTTGCATCCTTTCTTCTAAGAGAGTTGCTGAAGAGAGAAAAGAAGAAGAGCCCCCTTTCGCTTGGGAGATTCCTCCTATATATAGTCCTGGAGTCCTTACTGTATTCTTTAGTCGATGTGCTTCTATACCACGACCAATTTCGTTGTTACTTGAGTATTGTAGGTACTTAGATTGGAGCAAGTCGTGATGTCTCTTCCTATCCCGCCACTTAGGCGGGATCCCAGTGGAGTCGACTACAGTGGTCAGATTTTGACCAATACAGTTAGTCCCTCCGACCGTCGAGGTCTTCTCTTGTCGGGCTCGGAGGGCGGATTACAATTTCAAACACTTAGGAGAAATTTGACTGTTCACGCCTTGGGAATAGCTTTTAGATATAGATAACGACGTGGAGCTCCAATGATACCTTTGGACCATCACGACCTTTTTGGAATCGAAGCATTGTTCAATTTACAACATCGTTTATGGCTAATGTCATTATGATACCCGTTCCCTAGGGATTGAATCGTTTCATGCCCTATTAGTTTCGATTAGCGACTCTTGGGTTTCCCACTAGGATGTCCCTATAAATAGGAGAAAAAACACCATTCGATTGGCACAGTTTTGCCTTTGTTAAAAGAATTTTGTGGATCTACTTCTTCTCCGATACTTCAGAGTTTTGGTTCTCTTCTGTTGGCTGGAAATTGACATCTCAGTTTCTTCTTTTCTCCTTAGTTCCTTCATACTTTCAAGTCGAGATAAATGGCTGGTTGTTCTTCCCGTGCTGGCATACCTGTCGCAACTCTGGCACCGAAAAATGATGTTCTTGCTCCTAGAGGAGTAGAAGTGATAGAGGAGGAGGGGGTTCCTACTGCGGCCTAGATATTGCCTCGTCCTGGAAAGCCGTGGAACAATTTCCAAAGTCCTATCGGAGAAGGGCCAGAACCTGCTTCTTCAGTTATGACTGAGGCAGGGATTGCAGAGCTGAAGGCTAAATGGGGGATCCCTCACCACGTCGAAATGCTGTCGGTAGAGGGAGATGATATTATCCATTTCAATTGCTCAGGATATTGTGCGTTCTATGCTTACCCCTTTATTGTTGGGTATGCGCTTCCTCTCCCTCCCTTGGTGATAGATTTTTGCTGTTTCTACGAGGTGTGCCCGGCTCAACTTTTTCCATACTTGTATAAATTGTTCCTTATGCTGCTCAAGTTCATAGATATTGTCGGTCGGGAGATCACGTTGAGACACATGCTCAATCTCTTTGCTCATCAACTCATTCGTGTTATGATGATTCATATGCTCCATCGAGGGACGAAGAGTCTGGTGGTAAAGATGGACGATAGAGCCAACCCTCGTTTCTATGAGAAATATTTTTATGTATGGAGCGAGCACCTTGTGGAAGATCCTGGGAGGTTCCCTGAGAGATGGAACTTCGCACGTAAGTTTCTATATCTTTGGTCGGAGTGATGGTTGACTGTATTTCTTTGTGCAGTGTTTAAACTGTTTTCGTTTTTGCAGCCGCGAGACTACCCCCTATGCATGTTGACAATATTCGCGAATGGGTGAGTGCTATTCTTCCTCATACGGCGGGAGTTCGTGACTGGTCATCCTTCTATGAGAAATATGGACGTAAGCCCCTTACTGGTAAGTTGCCGCAATTTTTGTTTTCCACTGTAATTTGGCTTTGTTGCTTATATGACTTTTATCATTATTAGGAAGAGTACGAAGGGCGAGGGTTCCTCCGTTTGCATTTCGTCAGCCGACGTCTTCTGCTCGGCTCATACCAAGTTTTGATGTTCGACCTACAACAAGAAATGCTCAAGTCGAATCTACGGATGTAGCCGTGTGCACAGAAATTGCTTCCCAATCTGGGACTCCGACAACTACGCTCATTCGACGGGGGGATCTTCCCGTACTGAGGACGGGGAGGGGCCATCAAAGAGGCGGCAAGTGGATTCTGAAACGGCTCATTCGGTCGTGTTCTATTTAGAAGGCGGTGTTCCCTTGACGGAGTCTGAGACTGGAAATGATGCTAACCTATATACAAAGATAGATCCTGTCGCAGAGACCAACCTATCAGTAGAGACACCGGCCATCATAACTGATAATTCGACTACTGCGACAAGGAGTCAAAGTCCTGAGGCCACGGTAATTACTTTGGGCGGGCCTTCATCATCCGGGCTGGGTCGTGCTTCTTCTTCGGCCGTAGAGAGGGGAAAAAGCATTGTGGTGGATGACTATGAATCTAAGCTGATCTTGATCCTGATGAGGTCGCGATGTTTGAAGAGGGCCTTACCCATACGGTGGAACATGCGGGAGGCCCGTCCCGTATACTTGAAATCTCGTCAGATATTAACCTCCTAGGGGATATAGAAGACCTAGTTCCGCAGTTTGACCTTTTGTGTTCTACTGCCGAGAGTAAATCTCTCCTGGACATCCGTGACATTGATTTGATGCATGAGGTGGTCGTTATGGGCCTAAGGGTAAGTTTCTCTTTCGTACTATGCTCTTTTCATCCTTGTCAACCTTGGCCTTAAACAATTTTTTCATTTTTCAGACGTACATGGTGGAGATTGAGAGTGCTCGTAGGGCCGACACTCAATCCAAAATTTTTCTGACGATGTTGGAGAAGTATCGGTGCTTTCGCAACAAATGCTGTGCGATGCCCGGGTGACTGAGGGTGAATGCAGGTGATCGATCCCTTGGTGAGGAACTGTAGAAGAGGGATCAGGACCTAATGCAGGCTATTAGCAAAAGAAGCGAGCTTAAGGAGAAACTTTATGTAAAGGACGATGAACTTGAAGTGGGCAAAGGAGTTGCCGCAGAGTGTGAGTATCTTCAGTCGAGGGTGCGGTCGATGCAAGCTGAGATGGATCAGAACACCATAAGGGTCGAGGCGATGAGTGCGGAATGGATGAGAAAGTTAATCGAGCTGGAGAGAAAGGTTTCCGGGTTGGAGGATATCGAGAGTGCTTGGGTGCCGGCTTCGGCAGGGGCGGCGGCTTTAGAGAACATTATCTGCGTCCTTCAATCTGAGCAGGAATCTGAGAGGGCGAAGGCGACACTTTGGGAGGCGAGACTTGAAAAGCGTATTGGTAAAATCAACCGGAAAGCGTCGGCTTTGGGGGACCGGGTCACTGCTCTTGAGGCCGAGAAGCCGCAATTGTTGGCCCAAGTCGAGTCTACCTCTATCACTGTTCCCCGTCATCTACACGAGCTCTGGGTACATGCCGAAGCTCATCGGGACATATATAAGAGTTTATAGGAAGCGGTCAATATTTCTGAGGCTACATATGAGGGAGCGTGGGAAAAGGCACGAGAGGCTCGTGTTAACTGTGGATATGGTCCTGCAACGCGGGGGGCCGACGAGGATGCTGATGCTGAAGAGAGACTCCGTGGAGATGGTGATGAGGAGGACGGTGGTGATGACGCTGAGTGAAAGAATTGTTTATCTTTTTATTTTGGCTTGTTGTCTGTGTTTTTCTTTTTTCTTTTGGACTTTCCTGGCTTTTATCCGTGTGTGATTTGTGGCTATTTACGCAACTTCTTTAAGTAAAAAGAAGTTCTCATCCTTATATGTCTTTTGCACTTCTCTTCCTTTTTCTTTGCATAATTTTGGCGTGAAATTTCGGATTCCTGTATGGCCGATTCCTTATTTTTAGGGAATTTAATCTCAGCCAGACTGAGTAGGACTTTGTCGTGTGAGTCCAAATGGAGTCGTTGGTCTACCTATTTGGGCGAGGTCGACATGTCACTTATTGCTTTGAGCTGATTTGCTCTTGATTCAAAACGAGATTATATAACGTATTCGTTATTATGGATGAAGTCGGTCATGACTTGGGTCATCCGGATGGGATTAAATTACCGTTGGTTCGAGTGAAGTCATTTCTCTTTCGGCGATGTCCATTGGCCTTAAGGGTGTTTCAAATATTTGTCGAAATGTTAACCCGTTGATGTTCGATCGAGGTCGAACTCTTCTCTTTGGCGATGGCTTTTGGCCTTAAGGGTGTTATATTGAATTTTTGTCTAAATATTAACCCATCGTTGTTCGATCAAGGTCGAACTCTTCTCTTTGGCGATGTCCCTTAGCCTTAAGGGTGTTATTTCAAACTTTTGTCGCAATATTAACCTGTCGTTGTTTGATCGAGGTCAAACTCTTCTCTTTTGAGATGGCCCTTGTCCTTAAGGATGTTATTTCAAACGTTTGTCGAAATATTAACCTATCGTTGTTCGATCGAGGTCAAACTCTTCTCTTTGGCGATGGCCCTTGGCCTTCAGGGTATTATTTCAAACTTTTGCCGAAATGTTAACCCGCCGTTGTTCGATCAAGGTCGAACTCTTTTCCTTGGCAATGGCTCTTGGCCTTAAGGGTGTTATTTCGAACTTTTCAAAATGTTAACCCATCGTTGTTCGATCGAGGTCGAACTCTTCTTTTTTGGCGATGGCCTGTGGCCTTAAGGGTGTTATTTCAAACTTTTATCGAAATGTTAATCTGTCGTTGTTTGATTGAGGTCGAACTCTTTTCTTTAGCGATGGCTCTTAGCCTTAAGGGTGTTATTTCGAACTTTCGTCGAAATGTTAACCCGTCGTTGTTTGATCGAGGTCGAACTCTTTTCCTACGATGGCTCTTGGCCATAAGGGTGTTATTTAGAACTTTTCGAAATGTTAACCCATCGTTGTTCGATCGAGGTTGAACTCTTCTTTTTTCGGCGATGGTTCTTGCCCTTAAGGGTGTTATTTCAAACTTTTGTTGAAATGTTAACCCGTCGTTATTTGATCGAGGTCAAACTCTTTTCCTTGGCGATGGCTCTTGGCCTTAAGGGTTTTATTTCGAACTTTTCAAAATGTTAACCCATCGTTGTTCGATCGACGTTGAACTCTTCTTTTTTGGCGATAGCCCTTGGCCTTAAGGTTGTTATACCGAACTTTTGTCGAAATGTTAACCCATCATTGTTTTATTGAGGTCGAACTCTTTACCTTGGCGATGGCTCTTGGCCTTAAGGGTGTTATTTCGAACTTTCATCAAAATGTTAACCCGTCTTTTTTTGAACGAGGTCGAACTCTTTTCATTGGCGATGGCTCTTGGCCTTAAGGATGTTATTTCAAACTTTTCAAAATTTTAACCCATCGTTGTTCGATTGATATCAAACTCTTCTTTTTTGGTGATGGCCCTTGGCCTTAAGGGTGTTATTTCGAACTTTCATCGAAATCTTAACCCGTCGTAAGTCCCAATTTTTTGGAGAGTTTTGGGTGTTCTCCGGGGAGTCCCAGTTTACTTAACTTGTGTGTTTCCTAGGTGAGTCCCAGTTTGCTTAATTTTATCTATGTTGGAGAGTGTGATGCCGGAGAGTATTGAACGTTGTCATCTTGCTAATGTTCGTTTTATGCATATATTGGAATTTCCCTGTTTAATCCCTTCATCATTCGGCCTAGAGAGCTCGCCGATGGGCAGAGCGATGAACTGTCCTTTGAACTTCGTGATGTCTCCCTCATTGCCTCGTTCAAAACCTCCCCGAGAGGACCCAATCGGGACATATGGGTGAGGAGAAGGAGTACGACTTAAGGGACATCATTTTCTAGAAGTTGCAATGTTTGAGACAGGCGATATTCAAGTTATTTTGTAATAATTCTTCCACTCCCCAGTTAGAATGCTTCTTTACTCGCTTGCGCCTGTGGCGCTTGCGTCCCTGTTTAAGCATACAATAGAAGGTAAACCAGGATGAGATTTTTCTTACATCGATCCAATGAATCGATGAACGTGGGTAGCTGTTGATACCCAATTTTTCCCTATGTATTTTTATATACTCAAAATATTCTCAAAATGGCATGTACATGCATATATAAGCATTTCCAAGAATTTTGGTATTTTCCCTTATTTTTAAAGATTTTAAAATCAATTTCTTGTCTATTTTAATAGTATAAAATTCAATAATTATTCTCAGACTAGCATTTTTGGTGAATAATTTATTTTTCATTCTCATATTTACATCAAGATATAATTAAGGTAATTTTTGCATATTTTTACACATTTGTTTGGTATTTTTTAAGCTAAATTACATAATTACAATTATAGCCTATTTTACGATTAATAGCATTTTACAAATATGAAAATATTTTTAGTATTTTTAGATTAATATTTATATGTTATTGATTAGTTTAGTGCCTTTAATTTATTTTTAAAATAATTTTAACTATTTTATATAAAATAAAAGAGGGAAATTGGCTATTTAACACATAGCCATTTATTGTTTCAATTTTAGCCCAATTTAACCCCACCCCATCAGATTTTAAATTAACCCAATACCCAATCCAAATCCTCCCAGCCCAATTTCTAAAAACAAAACTGACCCAGATCTATTTTCCTTAATTAAATCCTAACTACCCCTCCCTCCCCTGACCCATTAGTCTTCGAGACCGGCCTCTCTCTCTACTTCGTCTCTTCCTCTCCTCCTTATCTCTAGAATCTTCTTCTTCTCTGATGGCCTTCACCATCTCTCCGGCCACCTCCAGTCTCACCTCTTTCGACCACCAGCCGCCGTGAAACCTTATCTCGCCGATTCCCTCTATCCTTGAGACTCCAGAAGCCTCCACCATAAAAGTCAGTCACTGAAGCTTCACCTGGGTTTTTTCGGCCTTTCTCCGGTGAGTTTTGACTCGATGGTGTTCTAATCACCATGGTTCCTGAATTTCACGGCCAGGTTATCCCTACTTCCTCTGTTTTCTTAGAAAACCCTAACCTCGACCCAAGTCTCTTAAAAACTCATCTGTATTTTAACGATTTGTGACTCACTCCTTCATGTTTCAAACCTTTCTTTACTCGATCTTTACAAATGATCAAGTTTTAAGCATCTTTGTCTCTTATTTGAAACTAGGGTTTCTCGACCCTGTTTTCAGAAAGGTTTCCTCTAAAATTTTTTTTAAAAAAAAAAACGTCTCTATTGTGTTTAAGCTATTATCTCTTGATTTTATGTTATTCTAATGAGTATTGATGAAACCCTAGGTATTCTGGTTTGTTTCTTTGCTACTTGACTATGCATCTATGTGTTCTCTGCAACTCCTGCGTTGATTCATTGTTTTGACCTTTAATTCCTGCTGTTCTATGAGTACTTCTCCCTGTTAATCGCATGACTGCTATTTAAATGCTTGATGAGTCTTGCGGTTTGTTACTTGTTACTTGTATTGATCCTTTTGTGTATTAACTATGATACTTGCCTTAGAACTCTTTACCGATTTTGTGTATTTTCCTTTAACCATGATACTTGCCTTAGAACTCTTTACTGATTTTGTGTATTTTCCTTTAAACATGATACTTGCCTTAGAACTCTTTACTGATTTTGTGTATTTTCTTTTAACCATGATACTTGCCTTAGAACTCTTTACTGATTTTGTGTATTTTCCTTTAACTGTGATACTTTCCTTAACACTCTTTACAGATTTTGTGTATTTCCTTACTTGTTGACATCTGCCTTAACTGATAATTGATTCCCTGCGATACCGGGGGATCTCTTACTGATTTTCAGAATGATACTCTGCCTTATTTTATATGCAAGCATGTCGCCAATTGATTCTTACTTTCCTTAATTCATATGTTCTGTACCTGGTCCTAATCACATGCCTTATTCTTTACTACTCTTTGTATGATTGAAATTAGTCTTCCAATTAGTTTTATTTCCTTATTTGTCACTATGGTAGCCGTTTGAACTAGGACTCCCCAACTAAAGGGGAGTACTTACATTGATTGTGATTCTAATTGTATTTACTTCTATAATTATACTACACTTTACTTCTTACCTTATTTTTCTACTCGTTTTCAGAACTATAAATACTCTACTCTTTCATTAGCAAAAAGAGACATCAGTGAATACTCTCAATTCTACATTCTTTTGTGCTCTTTATCTCTTTGTCCTTTTGCTCTATTGCTGTTCTCTGCTCTTGACTATTATTAGTCGACTGTAAGCCAAGGCTAATATTGTGTTATCACTTTGTCTTTGCGTCCTGCTCTTGCTCTCTTACTGGTATGTCCTAATTAATCTTGTCACGACCTGGATTTCCCACCATCGGGAGTCGTGATGGCGCCTACTGTTGGAGCTAGGCAAGCCAAGCATTTAAACATATTCGGATAACAACACAACAATAATAAAATAACAAATCTTTAAATAAAAGTGGAAGTCTGTTAAAACATAAGTAACTGAAAACCCAAAATGCGGAAGTTTAATATTTCACTACCTAAGACTGGAGTCGCTACCTCACGAACCACTAAAGAGTGCTACAAACAAGTCTGAATAGAAAATACATATTGTTTGTCTCGGTACAATGAAAACAAACTGAAAATATGGAAAGGGGCTTCGGCCTGCGAACACCAACTAGGCTACCTCGTAAGTCCCTGGACTGAAGTCAGCTCCCGATCAATACACTACTGTTGTGGTCCAAAAGGTGCTCCGGTACCGTGATATGTGCAAAAAGCACAGAAGTGTAGCATCAGCACAACCGACCCCATGTGCTGGTAAGTGCCTGGCCTAACCCCGGCGAAGTAGTGACGAGGCTAGACAGGACAACCAAATCAACCTGTGCAGTTCAATATATATGTATATGCAATAAAAGGAAAGAATACCGAAATTAAACAGTTAAAACGGGAGGGAAGCATGCTATGGGGGAGTACAATTCGGATATAAGGTCAACAACTTAAGTAAGAAATAGGGCAATAACAATAATTAACAAAAGCAGGAAAATCAACAGTTGCACGGCATCAACCTTCGTGCTTTTACTCTCATTCTCACCAAAGCAATCAAATAAAATGCACGGCATCACCCTTCGTGATTTCCCTCACATAACTCATATTTCATGGCACGGAATGATCCTTCGTGCAATTATTATCAAATCAAAGCACGGAATGTCCCTTCGTGCATAAATAATCAAAACATGGCACGGAATTACCCTTCGTGCAAATATAATCAAAACATGGCACGGAATGACCCTTCGTGCAAATATAATCAAAACATGGCAGGGAATGACCCTTCGTGCAAATATAATCAAAACATGGTACGGAATGACCGTTCGTGCAAATATAATCAAAACATGGCACGAAATGACCCTTCGTGCAAATATAATCAAAACATGGCACGGAATGACCCTTCGTGCATTATCACTCTTCCTCACCCAAACAACAATCACAACCAAATGGGGCGAGGGGATAAACAAATAGTAAGAAATATACCCGCAAGGGAATTACACAATTAACGGCTAAATCCCGGCAAGGGAGAATAATCAATATACTCAAACCATCCCGGCAAGGGATTAATCATAATACCTTATATTTCCTTCATTTCTTACACATTAGTCTTTTTATTGTTCGAGCCAACGCTCCAAAGAATCTACCATCCACAATCAATCCTCATACTTTTCACATTTCATAGGATTCATCAATTAACATGATAAAGTCATAACAATATCGGAATAAGTATAAACAAGGACCCACGGTCATGCTTGACACCGGTGTATAGATACTCGTCACTATGCCTATACACCGTACTCGATCATTTAGCAATTAGCAATTAATAACACTCTAATCCTATTCCCTCAAGCCAAAGTTAGATCAAACACTTACCTCAAATGCTCCTAAAAACCACTCAAGCCTCTAGTATAGCTTTACCCCTCGAATTCACCACAAAACCGCTCGAATATAGTCACAAATTACTTGAATGTATCAACAAATGCTAATTGAATCAACTTGAATGCATGAAAATGAATTTTCCAAAGTTTTACTCAAAAATTCCCAAAATGCCCCCGGGCCCACGTGGTCAAAACCCGAGATTCGGGCCAAAACCCGGTTACCCATTCCCCCACGAGTTCATATCTATGATTTGTTTTGAAATCGGACATCAAATTGAGGTCCAAATCCACAATTTTAAGAAAAACCTAGGTTCTACCCAAAATTTCCATTTTCACCCATGAAAAACCTTGATTTTAAGATGAAAACATGATAAATGATGTTAAAGATTGAAGAAATTAAGTGAAAATTAACTTACAAATGGATTGAAGAAGGAAGGGTTCTTGAAAAATCGCCAATGGGTGCTTGGGTTCGAGAAATATGAAAAATGGGGCTTAAAATCATCAAAGTATGAAAAATGCAGGCCTCAGTTATGGGAAATGCGAACATGGGTTTGCAATTGCGAACCCAGCAGACCTGGAAAATGCGACATCTGGGTTCGCATTTGCGAACTCAGGTCTGGACGCCTAGTTTCGCATTTGCGAAAATTCTATCGCATTTGCGATCAGAGGCCTCTCGCATTTGCGAGCAAGGGCGTCGCATTTGCGACTATAGCCAGCTTTCCCATACTTCGCATTTGCGAATAAATGCTCCCATTTGCGAGCTCGCAATTGCGAAACTTCCCTTCGCATTTGCGAAAACCACAGAAGCTAACATACCAGATTTTTAAAAAATGAGAAATGCAATCCGATGCCTATCCAAAACTCTCTTGAGCCCTCGGGGCTCCTAACCAATTATGCACACAACCTCAAAAACATCTTACGGACTTACTCGCGCGATTAAATCGCCAAAATAACACCATATACATCGGATTAAGCCTCAAAATCCATGATTTCTTTCAAATTTCATAAACTTTCAAATTTGGAACTTATAGTCTGAAACACGTCAAACGACGTCCGTTTTCAACCAAATTTACAGATAGTGCTTAAATCATATATAAGACTTATACCGGGTGTTGGAACCAAAATACGAGTCTGATACCATAGTCTTTTAATAAATTTTCATTTTCAATTTCCTTAATTAATTTCAGAAAACAATTTCACAGAAAAATTCATTTCTCGGGCTTGGGACCTCAGAATTCGATTCCGGACTCACGTCCAAGTCCCATATTTTTCTACGGACCCACCGGGACCATTAAATCACAGGTCCGGGTCTGTTTCCCCAAAATACTGACCGAAGTCAATATTATGCATATTAATATCAAAATTTACCATTTTTCACACAGATTTCATATATAGGCTTTCTAGCTATGCGCCCGGATTGTGCACGCAAATTGAGGCAACTAAAAGTGAGGTTTTCAAAGCCTCGGGAGCACGGGATGAAAGAGAAAAATAGGTGATGACCCTTAGGTCGTCACAAATCTTCAAGCCTCCAATCAATGTGTTTATTCTTGTTTCAGTTTATTATCTTCCTGATTTTCTTCTATTTACGCTTCTACTGCTCAACATGCGATTGATTCTTCTATTTTAGTTCTTTACCATGTCTTATCTCTTTTATCTTACATGCTAAGTCTATAATATGACCGTTGTATATCCCTAACTTCTACTTGCTATGCCTGTATCTTATTGTTGTACATTATCATGCCTAAACTTTACCACTTCCTAATTCCCCTGATCCCTTGCACTTTATATGTCCTTCTTGATTTACATACTTCTAACTGTTGTTTATCTTAACTGTTATAATTTTTCCCCTGTTACTGTCTAAGTATTATGTCTAAGCTTGACCATTTCTTAGTCCCCTGAATCTTCTGACTCTGTGTAGTCATGCTTCAGTGAGCTTTCATAAGTCTCTGCATCTCCTTTAGCATTATGTGATCTATATGTTCCCTTTCCCATGATCCTTGTATGCAATCCTATGTTGTTGAACTACTATAACTAGTGCTTCTATTGGTTTTTTAAAACAAATCCCTTGTTTTTGAAAACTCTTTTAAACTACTCCTTCCTGCACTTCTCAGGACTCTTAGAGAATAGGTTCTACCCCCTTCGTGTGATTATTGCTTTGGGTACCCCTGAGTACTTACTAAACTTTGACACATAAGGCTGGTAATCCCACACTGTACCTATCCTGCATTCTACTAAGTGTTTAGGTGCTGGTATTGGCCAAGGACCCAATGGGGCCCTAGGGAGCTTTGCCGCACCTAGACCATGGCAAAGGCTATGAAACTCGAAGGGAGTGAGGTTGGAAGACTGGGCCTGATTGAAGCCTCCCTATAGAATAACTTTTTATTTTTTGTTCGTTATTACTATAATTCATGTCACACCTCCTTTTTACACTTACTTATTACACCCTGGGAAAGAGTATAATAAAAAAGGAGTTTTTTCATTTAAAGGACAATCGAAATGGGATTCGTTTATTAAAAGATTCAGAGTCGCCACTTCGGAGATTTATGGTGTCCCAAGTCACCGGTTTGAATCCCGAATCGAGGAAAAGGTTTGACTCTGTATTACAGTCGTGAACCAGAAATCCGGGTAAGGAATTCTGTTAACCTGGGAGAAGGGGTTAGGCATTCCCGAGTTCCGTGGTTCTAGCACGGTCGCTCAACTGCTATATTTGGCTAAATTTAATTTTAATACATGTTAAACCTACAATGCAATTTAAAAGTTATTTACCGCTTTTTGTCAATTATTTTAAGAAAGTGAACGTCGTTTAAGAACGTGTTTTCGTATGACGTCACATGAAATGCACCCGGATCCTTGACACATTCTTATTCAATGTTTTCGGCTTTGGATTTGGGTCGCATGAAATGCACACCCGTATTAGGAAGGTAAGATTATTTTAAAATGCGTCTAAGAGAGACTAACGTATTGTTATCTTTTGGGACGGCCGTGAAATTTGCTAAACGGCTCGTCCCGAATATCTAAGTATTTTAAAAGGTAAAGAGTTAATGAGGGCCCCGCAATTATATATTTGGTTTGGCGAGGCTCGCCTCATTTTATTAAGGGCTGACCTAAAGTAACTATAATTTTTCTATTTATTATTTGTCTCTAAAATCGATTAATTCATAAATATAAATTCGAGCCTCGAATTCAAGTCCGAATTCAAACAAAAGGAGGAACCATTTTAGCTTGAACCCGCTACCTAATTCAAAAATATAAATTTAGATTTATGAGTTAATTTCCTATATTCCTAATCATTTATTTTTTATTGAAAGAGAATGATTTTCAGCAATAATTGGGACCTGAAAAGTATGGCCCATAACTAAATATTATACTGTACAGGCCTGAAATTATTACCAAGGCCAATTAAGGAGCTCCAAGATGAGCCCAATGAGAAGAAATCATGTCTCATATCTGATCCCTCTAATATTTTGTCCAAGCCCAAACAAGAAAAGAGTCTGAATTGGACATTGCCCACGCCCAGACCAAATCAGAACAACAGATTTAACCAATGAATTGTTTAAAGCTATTTTAATTGCATTTGCTAATTTGCACAAGGAAGAACAAATTATATTTATTCAATTCAACAAGTTGTGGATCGATTTTACTTAGTTTCGTGATCAAATCATCACATAAATGTTCACCAATTAACAAATTGTACAGACTTAACATGAAGTACAAATATCCTGATTCAATATTGAATTAACTCTATGAAATTGCAACTTTTAAAATGACATACTCATACTACCTGCATCTGTCTAAGTATACTGTTCATATGCAGTATTCAAGTAAAACAAATTAACTTCAAGTGTCATAACAATGTCAAAATAGTCTAATCTAATCTCAATTATACAGTCCAAAGTCTATACCTAACTTCTAATTAGCCATCAATACATGATAAACAGTTACTCAATCCAGAATTTATATGTGGCGTCTGTTTATCTATCCATACATGATAATCCAAACAACATGTTTTCAGGATCAACCAGGTGATTAGATTTATTCCATTTCAACTTCAAAGTTACAGCAAAATGGATCTGAACATGTACCTAGAAATTGAGTAAGATGAGGAAAATGTGATATATAGCATGTAATTTCAATGCACAACAGCAGGAAATTCGGCCCAGAAATGACTCAATATTTCCAAAATCACAGCACAGCAAACGACAATACTTAATTTGATCCAAAGCAACTCGATTGAATTCAAAACCACTGGAAATCAACACCTAATGAGCTCTTGAATCTTCAGTTGATATTAACTAATCTAGAAAAGTGTAATTCAATACTAAAATGGAAATTAAGCTTAGATTTTCAATGGAACAGTAATTTCGGTTTTTTTTTTTTACTGATTTTCTCTTATTTTTGGACTTCTAGAAGATTCAAATTTCAAAATAAGATCTGAATTTGAAGGGAATTTTTGGGAGGGAAATTTGGAGTCCAAAACTTGTGAAACAAGTAAAGGGACATGCCCTTTTATAGACATAATTTGGAGGGAATTTCAGATTTTCCTTTTCACACATTAGTCCCTATTTGTTTCTATTTTTTACCCCTTATTTCTGACTTGCACTACAAGTTACTACACCTATTTTATTGAAACCTATACTAAAGCCCATTCTAGAAGGTCTTATACCCTTTATAACTCCTATACTACCCTTACTTCATTTCAAAAATTACCAAATTTGATTAAACTACCCTTTTTCTATGCCCAAACTACCCTTAAAACATTTAGGAATTACTACCCAAACCCAGCAGTCCCCTAAACCTAATTAAGGATCAGCTACATCAAAACAATTAATGGATTCCTATAACTCTAATCAGGAAAAACAAAATTAAACTAACAAAACAAACAGAAATTAAACTAACAAATTGAAATCTAATAAAAATAATTAGAAATCCTAATTCCAACAAGTTTAGATCATGAACAAATTATTATTATTACTAAAACTAATCAAATAACAGAAAGTTCTATTACTTAAGCTATCATTTAAACATTTAACAAAATCAGATCAAGATTAAAATAGTGACAATTAAACTAGAAAATCAAAACCAAATCAATTAAGGATGCTGAAGCAAAGAAAATTTAAAAATCTCCTAAAATTAACCAAATCAGAATTATGCATCATCGCCACTGAAAGTAACCTAATTGCTACATTAAAAGTCAGACTTATCAAACCATGAATATACTATAGTTAAGAGGTATTAGGACTAATCAAAAACAAAGAAAAGAATAGGAGATTGATTAAAAAAAAAAGAAAACAACCAACACAAGAAAACAATCGATGACTAAACCTAATTGTTGAAATTGGACTAAACACGAAAAAACACATGCATAAAAAGACAAAAATTAAACAAAAGAAAGGAAAAAGTTGAAGAAAAACTTATCTAGGGTTCCGCTGGAAAACTTGAAATAGATATTCGAACTGTTCCGATCACATTTGAGCCAAGCGCCCATGGGGGTCTGATAGGGGAAGACCAGGAGGTCTTATGGTGTTAATCTGGGCTCATTGGGTTATTATGGACTTTGGCCGGAAAATTTCAATTCAATATTCGAGACGCTCCAGACAGATTCGAGGTAGAATACCATGGGGGTTGGATAAAGGAAGAAGAGAGGGTATCAAGGTGTTAATTTGGGGTCGAAAGGAGTGACTGACGTCATGGCTGGAAAGCTTTCCGACGAGGATTCGAGGATTTGGGCTAGGTTTTGAAAGAAAAGGGTAAGATATTCACGATGAGGACGGTGAGAGGATTTTACGGTGTTATTTTGGAGTGAGTTGATAGAAGTACCGCTCGCCGGCAGTAGGATTCCGGCGAGGTCGGCGGTGATGAAGGGGGAGTATACGAGGAAGAAGGCTTATGTCGTTTAGGGTTATGAAATATATTCAAACATTTTTATTAATTTAATGATATCGAATTTAAGCCGTTGGATTAAAAATTTAGATGGTTCAGATCCAACGACGCCAAACGGCGTCGTTTTTCTTAATGAAGAAGCAGGCCGGGTTGGGGCGGATTGGGTTGGGTGTGGACGTTTGGGCCGTCCTGGGATATTGGGCTTGTGAACAACTTTTTTTTAAAATTGTTTTCTTTGCTTTTCGCTTTTATTTGTTTATTGTATTTATTTATCTTGCTTTTGTATTTCATTTTAATTTTATATATTTTTTGTATTTTTGTATTTATTTATTTCTTCCGATTTTATAAAATGCCAAAATAAAACCAAAAGCAAATTGACTCTAACAATTATATTTCTTAATTTTCAATTATAGTATTTCCTACTTTAATGCAACATAATACAAATTTAAATTAAAAATGCCAAAAATATTATTTTTTGCTATGTTCCTCCTATTTTGTTCTAAAACCAATTAATACTAAAAATTTAACAAAATTTACAAAAATTGTAAAATCATTTTATTTAAAACTTTTGGAATAATTTGCTTAGGGCAAAAATCACGTGCTCACAATTCAGATACTATTGTTTTGTAATAATTTGTAAATGAATGATTGGGGACTGAATAGTGAATATGGGGTAGGGGTATGCATGTTTATTTTAATGGGTAGAAAACATGTTTATAGGTTTTTATTTACTTATTTGCGCAATAGATAACCCACTTAGGACATGCATTTCATATGTTAGAAATCCTGTTTTAGGTCTTTCACTCTCAGTATGTTATTGCACTCACTCATAATTCTAATCAATTAATAACAAGCCAAATAAACTGTCATTACTGTATTGGCATATTAGAAACCATGTTTTAGGTATTCCTATGTGGATTATATATCTTGTCCTTAGGACTTCTTATTTGTTCGAATTACAGTGGTTAATTAGCATGTTAGCCTAATAACCTTGCTAAAATATGGCTAAGTGGTTTAAAAACGCTTTTCCAAGTACCTTATCATGCGTACCTTAGAAAAATCAGAATCAAATATGTATGTCCACTCTTTAAGATAATCAGACAATGTATATGATGCCTAGGAAAACTTTAGGCCTAATAAGAATCGATTAATCATGTTGTTACCAGTTTAAGACTAACTAGTCTCTTTTAATTTTGAACTCTGCCGCTCCCATTCTTATTTTGACTCTCTGAAGTTCACTCTATTTTTATTAAAAAAATCCTGCTCTTTCTGGAAATGATTTTGAAATGGTGCATCTATTACTCTCTCTGAGTTTCTGATTTTTATGTTTTCAAAATACTGGGTTGCCATTCTCTGCCCAGAATCGTGCTATTTTTTGTCCTGCACCTCATTAACCTACTGTCACTACTTTATTTTTAAAACCATGCTTTAACGGTTTTTTTCACTAAATCAACTGCTGTTACCTATTCCCTTTTTGTAAAAAACTCCTACCTTTGAGACCTTGAATGTGTTTAAGACGTGCTAATTATGTGTTCACTTGTAGAGGGATCTGTGACCTTAATTTGGCCTTATATGTTCCCTTATGTGCAGTCCTATTTGTTATGTATGTCTCTTAGCTTTTTAACCTTTAAAACTAAGGGTTTAGCCTAGTCCCTACCACGTAGGAATAGTGGTCCTAAATACCCTCCAGGACTTATAGGACGGGACAGGTAATAGCACGCAATAAGTATTCGTGACCAACTCACGCGTTTAATAACCTCTACGGGGTGGGAAGGGTAGAATATGGAGATGATGACCAATGCACTAATATATCATGTAGCCTCTTTTGAGGCACGATTACTGGATATTGCATTAATGATCCATATTAATCATAAACCTAGGACCCCTCTCCCTGTGTTTGTTTTCATCTCTTCTTGTAAAACTATTCAAATTTTTTCATAAATCTCTGCCTTCCCTACTTACCTTTAAAGCTCTTTTTGGATTATTTGCAATGTTGTATATTTGAATCTTTGATTGTCTACTTGATTATGTGAAGTCACAATATAACATGGCCGGGAACCATACTAGTGGATCTTGAGGGGTGCCTAACACCTTTCCCTCGAGATAATTTCTAGCCCTTACCCAAACTCTGGTTATCCAACTCAAAAACCCTTTTTAGTGTCCTAATGCACTTTAATCATTAGGTGGAGACTCTTCAATTCCAAAAACACAATTCCCAAAAGGGAAAAGAGTTGTCCTCCAAAAATATCGTAAACCCGATTTTGCCTTTTAAGGAAGAAAAAAGGGGCATCGAAAGTAGCCTTATAGCGTTGTTTGCTCTGCCTGGCGTTTAAGTTGTAGATGAAATGGCGGTTTGTGGATTCGGCAACCGAGTTCTGCCTCCTTTTCTTCCTCTCTTTTTCTTTCAACCACGCCCTGGCTTTGCGTGTGTTAGGTTTGCCTTAGCTCGTTCGTGGATCACCCGGTGTGTGAGCCATTCCATAGGATGTGCCCATTCTTTTACGGGATTTGTGCAACTGGCGTCATCTTCCCTTGCAAGCTTTGCGTGGACATTGATTATAACTTCTGCTTCTATGCAATATCATGCTTTGGATTAGCACGTGAGGTTTACTTACCTCTCACTTCGGTAGATGGTTATGTTTTCGAGTTTCGATCTGAATGAGACTAGGAATTTTGACTAAGAAATCCCCACAGATGGCGTCAAATTGTTTAACCAAAATATGTTAAAACTTTTTTGATTAAATCAATCAATGATAATGAAGGGGTAAATTTTAGTCAAACATAATAAACTCCAGATCTAAAAATAAATCAGAAAGTGATGAATAACATAAAATATGGGCAATCAATCTTATTGATGTTTTTTCATTTCTCCTTTCACGATAAAGTGAAGATTATCAATTTACATGATATAGTGAGGATGATCAACTTGCATCCTTTCTTCTAAGAGAGCTGCCGAAGAGAGAAAAAGAGAGAGAGAAAAGAAGAAGAAGAGGCCCCTTTCGCTTGGGGGAATCCTCCTATATATATAGTCCTGGAGTCCTTGTTGTATTCTCTAGTCGATGTGCCTCTATACTACGACCATTTTCGTTGTTACTTGAGTATTGTAAGTACATAGATTGGAGCAAGTCGTGATGTCTCTTTCTATCCTGCCACTTAGGCGGGATCCCAGTTGGGTCGACTACAGTGGTCAGATTTTGACCAATACAGACGCGTGTAATCCTTTTTGCAGGAGTGATCTAAAGTTAGGGTAGGTAGCCTCCAAGCAACCCTAATAGACTCCTAAAATTTCAAGAGTATTGTCTTGAATTTAGGATTTAGCCCAAATTTCGTATAGGCTTGATCCATTAAAATTTCGATGTCTACAGTATATACTTGATCTATTTAATAGACAGTTAAAGTGTCTAAACGATAAATGGGTCAGTTATAATGTTTGTCTGATCATTATGGATTATTTAAAGGGACCGTTTATATATTTCGTCAATTACTTGTTGTATAAAAATCGTTATAATTTATTCACCATGTACAATCCAGGTCTGATATAATTATCATTCGACAACGATCTCCGTATTATATTATATGTATATAACTAGCTAGTACTCTTATATAGTACTTATGTAAATAGACTACCCATTAATGCATAACAACTGTAAAGTAATCGTTAGGAAATGAAGGAGAAACTATATATTCTGGATATGTGAGAGGTGGGCTCTTCTTTTGGTAGGGAAGGGGAGGATCCATTCATGTAAATAAGTGGGAAAACATCGAGGAAAATAAAACAAGCCACATGAAAGAGTTCACAGTGCTTTTAATTAAGAGATTTAGCTTCCCTTTAGCCATAGATTTTAACTTTATTTTTTAAAATTATTTTTAAAAAAATTATTTATTTATGGAATATGATCATGTTTTAGAGAAAAAAGACTCAGAAAAATTTCTAGTTCCCAAAAACTGGTTTGGAGTAGCTTTTGGGTGAAATTTATTCTTTCACTCACAAAATTTTAACTTATCTTCAAATAAAATGTATGTACAGACACAACTTCAACTTCAAAAAAACTATTTTTCAACGAAACTTCAATTTTTTTTCAAGTTTCAATTAAATCTATGTTCAAACACTAACTTATGCTTTTGGGCGTAATTTTTCTTGAGAGGTTGATATATCTTTTAATAAAAGATTAACTTGGAGCTCTATAGCTTTGCCCTATGACGAACACACGATAAAATAAATATGACCAATAGATTTACAAGAAATGATTTTACTGTTTTCTTCACTATGGTGTAGCTTGAATGGGACTGCTGAAATAAAGTAGTTACTATACGAAGAGCTTCACCCGTAATTAGGGGTTTTCAAACCGAACCGAATAATGGCATCAAATCGAAAATTCAAATCATATACCGTTACAAAATTCAATTAGGTTTGGTTTGATTTAGTTTGGTATTAAGCAAAAAAATTCGAACTAACCTGACATTTAAATATATAATTTTTATATATACTTTTAAAATTTTATTTAAAATTTTCTTTGGCAAGTATCTAGAAAAATATTTGAGATTTACTCATATGATGTAATATTTAATAGAACCATGAAGTGCATCCGTATTTATTTACGTTAAATAATGAGTTGTACCATCACTTTTTTATCAAGTGTTATTTAAATGCGTCAATCTCTTTGTTCTTTCATATTTATATGTCAAAATACGTTCAATTCTTATACCTTTTTCGAATTTAAAATGGTAGGTCGATAACTTTAAAAATAAAAGAACATATCATTATTTTATTTTTTTTTTGGCAATCCATTAGGCAAGCGCCTAGGGCTAGATTTTATATATATAAAAATCACAATCAAAATCAAAATCAAAGTAAATTGCATTGTCAGGTGGTCTAACATAATGTAAAAGATAAACTTTGACGGGTACATGACTCTTATTATCAATATTGAGTACGACACTCCACATTGACATTACAATTGATCTAACAGTAGTATTGTGTTTCTTTTTTCTTGCCAACTGCCTAATGGCAGTCCAAGATACTGATTTTATTTAGGTTTCATATTGATTTTATGCTAAATTATTAAATTTGGTTAACCTTAAAAGCGTACATCAACGAAAAATTATTGTTAGACGACTAAGAAAATAACTATCATGTGTTACTAAAAAAAAAATTTCCATAAGAATATTTTAATAGATTATATGTGTATATATATATATATATATATATATATATATATTCATTTATCAAAGCTTTATCTATAACTTAGACGAAATAAGATTGAAATAATATTCCTGTAACAAAAAAAAACCTGAAAAACTCAAAAAAATCGAACCAATCCAGACCGATATAGTTGGATTGGTTTGGTTTTAATAAAAAATGAAACTAACCCGGGTCATGTATACCCCTACCGTAATAGTTAAGTAATTAACAGAGCCCGAAACTTTTCTAACATTTTTTTGGACAAAAAATACGTTTTTACTGCTTAAAAAAAAAGCTACCTAAATACATAATTCGCAGTACTATACTGTGAATTACCTTAACGGAAATTTAGCTGTTAAGGTAATTCGCAGTAGAGTACGATGAATTAATAAAAAAAATTAATTAATGTACAGTAAAGTAATGCGAATTAGTTAAAAAAATATTGATTCGCAGTATTCTACTGCGTATCATTAAAAAAATATTTTTTTTAGCTAATTCGCAGAACTATACTACGAATTAAGTATATTTTTTATTAATTTGGCCCCACCAATAATTAATTGATATAACAATAACTCAAATACATAAAACGTAGTATTGCACTGCGAATTACTTAAAAAAATTCTGCACCTTTCCTTATTTAAAGGCATTTCAATTTTATGAAAAATTCATTCAATACAAACTCAAACTTCCGTTCATACTTCTCTCTTCTTCTTATCAATCATTTTTGTACAATGTCTGAAGAGCCAAAAATAAGGGTTT
>MU714600.1:289475-306781 GCA_026770625.1 Nicotiana glauca
AGAGGGATGAGGTTGTGCTGGATAATAACTCTGTGAGGTATAGCTCACCTCCACAGTATCATGTTAAATTGCCGCTTACTATGGAGTACGATAAATTGGTTTCGTTGTTATGTAAAAAAATGAGTGTGAGGAAGCATTCGGTTAACCTTAAAGTAACGGGTAGGTTTCTGTATTCAGTGACTCCGCAGGGGTTTTGTCACGACCCAAATCCCGATCGTGATGGCGTCCAACACGTTGTTAGGCAAGCCCGACCATATACAACAAATACCCCAACTATTGCTGATTCGAGAGTTTAAATCACAATCATTAAATTACCAAACCGTTAAACAAAAAAGGTTATAGATACGGGGAAAATGTACTGAAATCCAACAGAATGCGGAAAACATAAGCCCAAAACAGGATCTGGTATCACGACCATGAGCCTCTAATACAGAGTGTCACCCTAACCATATTGTCTAAGAAGCAAAATAATAAAAGATAAAGGGTAGGAGGGAAGAATCAGGGCTGCGAACGCCTGGCAGCTACCTCGATGCTCCCGAAGAAATGCTGATCAGCTAGATAGGTCCTTTCTCAGTTTGTGATGCACCTAAATCTGCACACAAGGTGTAGGGAGTAAAGTGAGTACTCTGACTCAGTGAGTAATAGGCATAAATAACAACTGAAAGTAAGAAATTCACGGAAAAACACAAGGCATCTATAGCAGGCAGTACCAAACCTCTAACAGTAAACCGGCGAGTCAATAAAGTAGTAGAACAGAATAATAACCATAACAGGTAACAAGTAAGAAACGATGCAATGATACAATGAAATGCAAATACCGGTACTCTCAAGTACCCACTGCGGCGTGCAGTCCGAACCAACCATATGCAAATACCGGTACACTCAGGTACCCACTGCGGTGTGCAGTCCGAGCCAACCATATATATATATATATATATATATATATTTTTTACGTCGATGACGCTCACTGGGGGTGTGTACAGACTCTGGAGGGGCTCCTTCAGCCCAAACGCAATAAACAAGCCATCTCGTGGCGACAACCAGGCCATCGGCCGCAATATCATATGCCATTGCTGCAGCGTGCAGCCCGAGCCATCCAACATTTCCAGATAAATCAATATAAGCCCTTTAGGCACTTCCAAAACATTAATCCACAACCCAAAATATCATTTAAATATCATTTGAGTTTCCAAGTTTAGAAAAAAAAGGGGCTGAGTTTGCAAAAATAGTACTGAAAACCTTTGAAAAAGGTTAAACATTGTGCAAAGTATGCAAATCCGTAAAATCAATCCCTGAAGGATCCAAATAACCGGCATGAAGCCTAAATACAATAGTCAAACCGAGTAACAATGATTTCCATCAAGCTCTAGTAGTAAAACACAGTAAAACCATCACCGGGACGGACCAAGTCACATCCCCAATAACCACAACCCCGCACTCGTCATAGAGCGCGTGCCACACCTCAATATAGCGGTACGATGTGAAATACCGGGGTTTCAAACCCTCAGTTCATCATTTACACTCATTACTCACCTCGAGCCGGCCCAAAATCTAGCTCTCTATGCCTTATCCTCTCGAATTGACCTCCTCATGCGGCAAATCTGAGCAAAACCACAAGGAATACATTACAATAGGCTAAGGGACTATAACCCAATCGAAACTCGAAAAACATCGAAAAATATAAAGTTGGCAAAACCCGAGCCCCGAGCCCCGAGCCCACTTCTCGAAAAATTATGAAATTTACATCACCGAATTCCTCGTCTCGCCACGAGTCCGTACATATAAAATTTACCAAAATCGGAGTTCAAATGCTCCCTCAAATCCCAAATTTCCATTTCAAAAACCTAAGCCCTAGTTCTTAAAATTTTCACCCAATTTTTCAAGAATTAAAGGTTGATTCTTCAATAAAATAGCGTTTCTAGGTCACGAGACTTACCTCCAATCGATTCCCGTCAAAACCCTCTTCAATTTCTACCAAAAAGCCCTTGAGGTGGTTCAAAAATGGAGGAAATGATAAATGGGTCGCGGATGAAATGTCCTTAATAAACCCTTCTGTCTCCAGCTTTTTCTTCTATGCGAACGCAAGACCACTCTCGCGTTCGTGATGCATAAATTTTTTCCTCTGAGAAAATTTCCCTTCGCGAACGCGTCTGATCTCCCGCGAACACGAAGGCCTAGCCCCTGAACCCACGTGAACGCGGCCTTCTGAACGCGAACACGTTGAACACCTAGGCTGGCCCCTTACTTTTCTTCTACGCGAACGCGTGCCCAGCACCGCGAACGCAAAGCACCAATGCCTCAACTTACGTGAACGCGTGGCCCCAACACGAACGCGATGAACATTTTCCTGACCTCCAAACTTAACTCTACGTGTTCGTGACACATACTACGCGAACGCGAAGAAGAAATTCTCTACAACTCCACAGCTGGAAAACCAGCAATCACACAAGTCCAAAAATGATTCGTTTGATCACCCGAAATCACCCGGAGGCCCCCGGGACCACAACAAAAAACACCAACATACCCCAAAACATCATACGAACTTGTTTCAATCATCAAAACACGCCAAACAACACCAAAATCATGAATTCACCACGGATTCAAGCCTAAGTATCTTCAAAACTTCCGAATCGCACATTCGATCAAAAACCCAACCAAAACACCTCCAAATGACCTAAAATTTTACCCGCACATCCAAAATCACCCAACAGAGCTACTACAACTCTCGGAATTCCATTACGACCCCCGGATCAAAATCACACCTACTAACCGTAATTCGCTAAAATACTAACTTTGCCAATTCAAGCCTAATTCTACACCGGACCTCCAAATTCAATTCCTATCACACCCCTAAGTCACAAATCATCCCCCGAAGCTAACCGAATCACCGGAATTTAGATCCGAGCCCTCTAACTAAATAGTCAACTTCCGGTTGACTTTTCCAAAACAAGCTCCCCTTTAAGAGACGAAGTGCCTTATTTCCAACTAAGACCAATCCAATTCTACCCGATCGAATCAAATACTGATATTGAAACATAGAGCAACATAATATGGGGAAAATGGGGTGGTAACTCACATGACGACGGGCCAGGTCGTCACATCCTCCCCAACTAAAATAAACGCTCGTCCTCGAGCGGGTCAAGAAACATACCCGAAGTCTCAAACAAGTGAGGATATCTACTCCGCATCTCCCGCTTGGTCTCCCAAGTGGCCTCCTTCACGAGCCAACCTCTTCACTGTACCTTCACCGAAGTTATATCCTTTGATCTCAATCTCCGAACCTGACGACCCAAAATAGCCACTGGCTCCACATCATAGGTCAAGTCATCATCCAGCTGAACTGTACTGAAGTCCAACACATGAGATGGGTCCCCAACATACTTCCGGAGCATAGATACATGGAATACCGGATGAACCCCCGACAAGCTGGGTGGCAAAGCAAGCATATAGGCCACCTCCCCAATCCTCCTAAGAATCTCAAAAGGCCCAATGAACCGCGGACTCAACTTCCCTTTCTTTCTAAATCTCATAACGCCCTTCATGGGTAAAACCTTCAACAAAACCTTCTCGCCCACCATATAAGATACATCTCGAACCTTCCTGTCCGCATAAATCTTCTGACGTGACTGAGCTATACGAAGTCTCTCTTGGATCACTTTTACCTTCTCTAAGGCATCCTGGACCAACTCTGTCCCCAATAGCCTAGCCTCCCCGGGCTCAAATCAACCAACCGGAGATATACACCGTCTCCCATATAAGGCCTCATACGGTGCCATCTGAATGCTGGACTGATAGCTGTTGTTGTAGGAAAACTCCGCAAGTGGCGAGAAATCAGCCCAATAACCTCCAAAATCAATAACACATGCACGTAACATGTCCTCCAATATCTGAATAGTACGCTCGGACTGCCCATCCGTCTGAGGATGAAACGCTGTGCTCAACTCTGCCTGTGTGCCCAACTCCCACTGAAAAGTCCTCCAGAACTAGGAAGTAATCTGAGTACCTCTATCTGAGATAATAGAAACTGGGACCCCATGCAACCGAACAATCTCCCGGCTGAAAATCTCGGCCAGCCGCTCTGAAGAATAAGTAGTACACACTGGGATGAAGTGCGCGGACTTGGTCGGTCGGTCCGCAATCACCCAAATCGAATCAAACTTCCTCAGTGTCCGAGGGAGACCACTCACAAAATCCATAGTAATCCTCTCCCACTTCCACTCGAGAATATCCATACGTTGAAGTACACCACCGGGCCTCTGGTGCTCATACTTGACCTGCTGACAGTTGAGACACCGAGCTACATAACTCACAATATCCTTCTTCATTCTCCTCTACTAGTAATGTTGTCTCAAATCCTGATACATCTTCGTGGCACCTAGATGAATAGAATACCGTGAGCTGTATGCCTCCTCCAGTATTAACTCCCAAAGCCCATCCATATTGGGCACGCAAATCCGGCCCTGCATCCTCAATGCACCATCATCATCAATAGACACATCTCTGGCATCATCATGCTAGGCTATGTCCTTAAGGACAAGCAAATGTGAATCATCATACTGGCACTCTCTGAGGCGGTCATATAAGGAAGACCGAGATACCACACAAGCCAATACCCAGCTGGGCTCTGAAATGTCTAATCTCACCATCCGATTGGCCCAAGCCTGGACATCAACTGCAAATGGCCGCTCCCCAACTATAATGTATGCCAAGCTGCCCATACTGACCGCCTTCCGGCTCAAAGCATCGGCCACCACATTGGCCTTCCCCGGGTGATACAATATGGTAATATCATAGTCCTTGAGTAACTCTAGCCACCTCCGCTGCCTCAAATTAAGATCTTTCTATTTGAACAGATGCTGAAGGCTACGATGATCAGTATACGCGTCACAAGATACTCCATATAAGTAATGCCTCCAAATCTTCAAAGCATGAACTATAGCAGCCAACTCCAAATCATGTACAGGGTAGTTCTTTTCATGGGGCTTCAGCTGACGAGAAGCATATGCAATAACTCTTCCCTCCTGCATCAACACACATCTGATCCCAACTCTCGAAGCATCATAATACACAGTGTAAGAACCTGAAGCTGATGGCAATACCAACACTGGAGCCGTGGTCAAAGCTGTCTTGAGCTTCTGAAAGCTCTCCTTGGAACACGCAAATGGAGCACCCTTCTGAGTCAACTTGGTCAAGGGCGATGCAATAGAAGAAAATCCCTAAATAAACCGTCGATAGTACCGTGCCAACCCAAGGAAACTACAAATCTCTGTGGCTGAGGTCGGTCTAGGCCAACTCTGCACTGCCTCTACCTTCTTCGGATCAACCTGAATACCATCACTAGACACCACGTGCCCCAGGAAAGCCACTGACCCACGCCAAAACTCACAATTGGAGAACTTTGCATAAAGCTTCTCCTCTCTCAATATCTGTAATACCACTCTCAAGTGCTGAGCATTCTCCTCCTGGCTACGTGAGTACACCAAGATATCATCAATAAAAACAATCACAAATGAATCTAGATACGGCCGAAATATGCTGTTCATCAGATGCATGAACGCGGTTGGGGCATTAGTCAGCCCAAAGGACATAACAAACAACTCATAGTGCCCACATCTCGTCCTGAAAGCCGTCTTCATAATATTAGAATCCCTAATATTCAGCTTGTAATAGCCTGAATGGAGATCAATCTTGGAGAATACCCTTAACCCCTGAAGCTGGTCAAACAAATCATCAATACGGGGTAGAGGATACTTGTTCTTCACTGTTACTTTGTTCAGTTTCCTGTAATCAATACATATTCTCATTGTGCCATCCTTCTTCTTCACAAATAGGACCGGTGCACCCCACTGTGATACACTAGGACGAATAAACCCCTTATCTAGGAGTTCCTAAAGCTGCTCCTTCAACTCCTTTAACTCAGTTGGTGCCATACGATATGGAGGAATAGAGATAGGTTGCGTGCCCGGCACCAGATCAATACTGAAATCAATATCCCTATCCGGTGGCATGCCCGGCAGGTCCGCTGGAAACACATCTGGAAAATCCCTCACAACGGGAACACAATCAAGACTAGGAGTCTCAGCTCTAACATCTCTCACAAAAGCCAAATACGATAGACAACATTTCCCAACCATCCGCTGGGCCTTAAGAAAGGAAATCACCCTGCTGGGAACATAGTCAGTCATGCCACGCCACTTAATCCTCGGAACACCGAGTATAGCCAATGTGACTATCTTGGCGTGACAGTCTAGAATAGCATGGCACGGAGATAGCCAATCCATGCCCATAATAACATCAAAATCTACCATGCTCAATAGCAACAAGTCAACTCGGGTCTCCAGACCCCCAATAGTAACAAGACAGGATCGATATACATGATCCACAATAATAGTATCGCCCACCGGGGTAGATACGTGCACATCTAAAGCAAGACACCCTCGGGTCGTACCCAAATGATGAGAAAAGTATGAAGATACATAGGAATAAGTAGAACCGGGATAATATAAAACTGAGGCATCCCTGTAGTAGACTTAAATAATATCTGTGATAACAGTATCCGAAGCAATAACATCTGACCGGCCCTGAAGAGCATAGAATCGAGCCTGACCATCACCTGATCGGCCTCCCCCTCTGGGGAGGCCCCTAGCTTCTTGTCCATTACCCCTAGCTAGTGGGGCGGGTGCTGAAGAAGATGGTCCAGAAGACGAGGGCTGATTCCTCTGCTAAAACTGATTGCCACGGTGCCGAGGACAATCCCTCTTCATATGGCCAAAATCACCGCACTCGTAGCAATTGCCTGGTGCCGGAGAAAAGGACCGAAGGGAACCCCACGCATCGGAGTGACTGGTTGACGCACTCGGTCTGGAAGAACCCTGAACAGATGGAGTTCGTGAGGAACCCTGAGCTAGAAGAGCGCTGAGAGATGGCTGGCTCTGCTGGTAACCCTGATGACCTCAGCCGGAAGATGACCCATGATACTCAGAGCGAGCTGACTGAGGAGGCCTGAACGAACGACCTCTGCTATGCTGGAACTGACCCCTAGACGGAGCACCACTGAAGCTACCAGAACCTCAAGGCCTCTTGGCCTCCCTCTCCTCTCTGTCCTGATGGCGAGCCAACTTAATATCACGAGCAATATCAACTGCATCCTCAAAGGAAATACCCAGAACTCTCTCTCAAGTCATCAAAATACAAAGGTGATAGTTAAGTCCATCTACAAACCTCTTGATCCTCTCTCTGTCGGTCGGAACCATCCATGAGGCATGACGGGCTAACTTAGAAAATCTTGCCTCATACTGGGTCACAGTCATGTCTCCCTGTCGAAGCCACTCGAACTACCTAAGCAGCTCCTCCCTCTGAGACTGTGGTACCCATTTCTCCAGAAATATAGTGGAGAACTCCTGCCATGACAAAGGCACTGCACCTGCCGACCTACACTGCTCATATGCCTCACACCATGTGAAGGCAGCCCCAGTGAACTGAAATGCGGAGAATGCTACTCCGCTAGACTCCAAAAACCCTGCCGTCTGAAGCATACGCTGACATTTGTCAAGAAATCCCCAGGCATCCTCGCCCTGAGCACCACTGAAAACTGGAGGCTGAAGCCTATTGAACCTCTCGAGATGACGCTGCTCATCGTCTGGCATAGCAGGAACCGCAAAATCCTGAACTGGCACACCTGGCTGAGCTGGAGCTGTTCCCGATGTCTGTAAACCCTGTATCACCTGCTCGGGTGTGCGAGCAGCGGGGATCTGACTGCCTCCCCCTGCCTGAGAAGTAGCTGCTGTAGTGGTGGCTGAGACCACTTGGGCTAGGCCAAGGCAAACTGACAGTATCTGGGCCAAGGTCTCCTAGAGACCCGGAATCACAATGGGCACTACCGATGCCTGAACATGGGCTGCTAAAATGTCTGCAGCTGGAGTCTGGCCCTAAGCCTGGACAACTGGTGGGTCAGCAGGTGCTACCCCTGCTACTCTACCTCGACCACGAGCGCGTCCACGGCCTCGAGGGTGTGGTACTAGTGGTTGTCCGCCACGTCCGGTAGCACGGGTTCTCGCTATCTGCGAGAGAATAAAATATAGAAGTTTGGTTCTCGGATCAACAAAGTCGCACGACAAAAATTTCAAGAATATGAAGTTTTCCTAAAGGTTCTGCAGCCTCTCGAGGAGAAATACAGGCGTCCCCGTACCGCTCCGCGAGACTCTACTAAACCGGCTCATGATTCGTGAGACCATGTAACCTAGGCTCTGATACCAACTTGTCACGACCCAAACCCCGGTCGTGATGGCGCCCAACACCTTGTTAGGCAAGCCCGACCATATACAACAAATACCTCAACTATTGCTGATTCGAGAGTTTAAATCACAATCAATAAATTACCAAACCATTAAACAAAAAGGGTTATAGATAAGGGGAAAATGTACTGGAATCCAACAGAATGCGGAAAACATAAGCCCAAAACAGGATCCGGTGTCACGACCATGAGCCTCTAATATAGAGTGTCACCCTAACCATACTGTCTAAGAAGTAGAATAATAAATAATAACTGAAAGTAAGAAATTCACGGAAAAACACAAGGCATCTATAGCAGGCAGTGCCAAACCTCTAACAGTAAACCGGCGAGTCAATAAAGTAGTAGAGAAGAATAATAACCATGACAGGTAACAGGTAAGAAACGATGCAATGATACAATGAAATGCAAATACCGGTACACTCAGGTACCCACTGCGGCATGCAGTCCGAGCCAACAATATATATATATATATATATATATATATATATATATATATATATATATATATATATATATATATATATATATATATATATATATCTACGTCGACGACACTCACTGGGGGTGTGTACAGACTCCGGAGGGGCTCCTTCAGCCCAAGCGCAATAAACAAGCCATCTCGTGGCAACAACCAGGCCATCAGCCTCAATATCAAATGCCATTGCTGCGGCGTACAGCCCGAGCAATCCAAAATTTCCAGAAAAATCAATATAAGCCCTTCAGGCACTTCCAAAATCCACAGCCCAAAATATCATTTAAATATCATTTGAGTTTCCAAGTTTAGAAAAAAAGGGGCTGAATTTGCAAAAACAGTACTGAAAACCTTTGAAAAAGGTTAAACATTATGCAAAGTATGCAAATCCGTAAAATCAATCCATGAAGGATCCAAATAACCGGCACGAAGCCCAAGTACAATAGTCAAACCGAGTAACAATGGTTTCCATCAAGTTCTAGTAGTAAAACATAGTAAAAACATCACCGGGACGGACCAAGTCACATCCCCAATAACCACAGCCTCGCACTCATCATAGAGCGCGTGCCTCGCCTCAATATAGCGGTACGATGTGAAATACCGGGGTTTCAAACCCTCAGTTCATCATTTACACTCATTACTCACCTCGATCCGATCCAAAATCTAGCTCGCAATGCCTTTTCCTCTCGAATTGACCTTCTCGTGCGGAAAATATGAGCAAAACCACAAGGAATACATTACACTAGGCTAAGGGACTATAACCTAATCGAAAAGACTCGAATGTGGATGAGTCTGGGGATGACACACCCTTCCATGATGAGGGTGATAATGAGGAGGAAATGAATGTTGAACCTCAGCTGACGAGGGAGCATGTTCCTCCACCTCCCGCTAGGCAAAGAGTGTACGAGTCACACATGCCATTTCATGAGCGGAATATTTCCTACCTTGATAATTTGCCAAGTATGACGAACGTGGATGCCCTCACAAGGGATAATGATGAAATTCGATCAGCGATGTGGGATGAGTCTAGACCAACTGTTCTGACAAAGGGCATGTATTTCCCCAATAAAGCTCGCCTAACTAGAGCTATAAAAATCTACAGTATAAAAAAGTGTCGTGAGATGACGGTAAGTGAGTCAACTATGGAGGTATACAAGGTTGTATGTCGTAGGTGGTTTATGGGTTGTCACTAGATGTTGCGTGCCAGCAAGAAGAAATCAGGTTTGTGGAAAGTGGGTAAATTTATTAGCGAGCACAGATGTGAAATAGACACACTCAATGAGAATCACTTCAACTTGGATGTGGATTTGATTTCCCTTGTCTTGATTCCATATTTGGAAGTGTCCATTAGGTTCAAGATTAAAGAGTGTCTTACAGTCGTCCATCAGGAGTATGGTTGTACTATAACCAAAAGAAAGGCATATCTCGGTCGCAAACGTGCCTTTGAACTTATTTATGGCAACTGGATAAGTCTTTTTCAAATCTTCCCAGGTACATGGCTGCACAGCAACACTTTATCCCCGGGACTATTTTTGAATGGAGGCGTGAGCAGAGTCTAGACAGTTCGGATATACTTTCAACTATGTGTTTTGGTCATTTAAACCAATAATTGATGGTTTTGTGCATTGTCGTCCTGTAATTTCCATACACAGTACTCATGTTTATGGAAAGTATGATATTAAGCTTTTGTTTGCATTTGCAGTAGATGCCAACTGACAAATATTTCCACTAGCTTTTGCCATTTGTGCCAACAAAAGTGAAGAGACGTGGACGCATTTTTTGAACCACTTGAAGCAGCACGTTGTCAAACAGCGTTCAGGTATTTGTCTAATATCTGATCGGCATGGTGGTATTTTAAGTTTTGTACATCAGTTGCCTGAATGGAATAAACCATACGCATACCACCGTTACTGTGTGAGGCACCTGAAGGCCAATTTCCAGAAGAAATTTCCTGACAAGGCCTTATACGACTTAATGTGGATGGCTGCAATTGAGCACCAGCGGTGAAAATTCACGAGGCGCATGGAAGCGATCCGGCAGATAGATCCGCGAGCCTGTACTTGGTTGATGCGACATGAGATTCACATGTCACGAGACCGTACATATAAAATTTACTAAAATCGGAGTTCAAATGCTCCCTCAAATCCCAAATTTCCATTTCAAAAACCTAAGCCCTAGTTCTTCAATTTTTCACCCAATTTTCCAAGAATTAAAGGTTAATTCTTCAATAAAATAGTGTTTCTAGGTCACGAGACTTACCTCCTATCGATTCCCGTCAAAACCCTGTTCAATTTCTACCAAAAAGCCCTTGAGGTGGTTCAAAAATGGAGGAAATGATAAATGGGTCGCGGATGAAATGTCCTTTATAAACCCTTCTGTCTCCAGCTTTTTCTTCTATGCGAACGCGAGACCACTCTCGCGTTTGCGATGCATAAATTTTTTCCTCTGACCAAAATTGCCCTTCGTGAACGCGTCTGATCTCCCGCGAATGCGAAGGCCAGGCCCCTGAACCCACGCGAACGCGGCCTTCTGAATGCAAACGCTTTGAACACCCAGGCTGGCCTCTACTTTTCTTCTACGCGAACGCGTGCCCAGCACCGCGAACGCGAAGCACCAATGCCTCAACATACGCGAATGCGTGGCCCCAACGTGAACGCAATGAACATTTTCCTGACCTCCAAACTTAACTCTACGCGTTCGCGACACATACTACGTGAACGCGAAGAAGAAATTCTCTGCAATTCCACAGCTGGAAAACCAGCAATCACACAAGTCCGAAAATGATCCGTTTGATCACCCGAAATGACCCCGAGGCCCCCGGGACCTCAACCAAAAACACCAACATACCCCAAAACATCGTACGAACTTGTTCCAATCATCAAAACACGCCAAACAAAACCAAAATCATGAATTTACTACGGATTCAAGCCTAAGTTTTTTCAAAACTTCCGAATCACACATTCGATCAAAAACTCGACCAAAACACCTCCAAATGACCTGAAATTTTACCCGCACATCCAAAATCACCCAACGGAGCTACTGCAACTCTCGAAATTCCATTCCGACCCCCGGATCAAAATCTCACCTACCAACCAGAATTCGCCAAAATACTAACTTCGCCAATTCAAGCCTAATTCTACACCGGACCTCCAAATTCAATTCTGATCACACTCCTACGTCACAAATCATCCGCCGACGCTAACCGAATCACCAGAATTCACATCTGAGCCCTCTAACTAAATAGTCAACTTTCGGTTGACTTTTCCAAAATAAGCTCCCCTTTAAGAGACTAAGTGCCTTATTTCCAACTAAGACCAATCCAATTCTACCCGATCGGCTCAAATACTAATATTGAAACATAGAGCAACATAATATGGGGAAAATGGGGCGGTAACTCACGCGACGACGGGCCAGGTCATCACAGGTTTGCTTATTATTCTGAGTTTAACATCGAGGGTGATGAAACTCTTAGAGATTTTTTGCGGATTCCGGATGAATATAGGAAATTTATTGTAATAAAATTATTGGAAATGCACGTTAAGGTGGAAGACGTTCCCAATAATGAGGGCGTTAATCGTAGGGATAACCCCCGCTCATCGAGTGGTTATTCTGGAGCAGCTTTTGCCGGACAGATTGCTGATGAAAGAGCTTGACTTGATTTAAACTTATCACCACCGACGAATGAGCAGCCACACAATAATTTTTTGACTTTATATAATCCACAAGGCAATTGGTAAACATCAATTTTACTACGCTTTAGCGATGTTTATTTTATGTTTTAATTGGATTTGTATTAACACTTATATTTTTCATAGGGGTACCGTCCAGATATGAATTTTACAAGTTATGACCCCGTCCCTAGTTGGAATATGCATAGTTCTGGATAAAATTGGAGCACGGTGGTCCATCGGGGAGTCATAACCAACAAGAAAATATCCATCATAAAACGTCAAGACAGTACGACTTATCATTTTGTTATTTTTGTGCAGTGAAAACGAGCTTGTTGATGTTCCTGACCTCACACAGTTGCCCATAGACGACGTATTGACTCGTGATTTGGCTGATGCGCAGAGTCAGGAAGATGATAGTGATTATGACAACAATGCGGATGAGTCTGGGGTTGACACACCCTTCCATGATGAGGGTGATGATGAGGAGGAAGTGAATGTTGAACCTGAGCTGACGAGGGAGCATGTTCCTCCACCTCCCGCTAGACAAAGAGTGTACGAGTCACACATGCCATTTCATGAGCAGAATATTTCCTACCTTGATAATTTTCCAAGTATGCCGAATGTGGATGCCCTCACAAGGGATAATGAAGAAATTCGATCAGCGATGTGGGATGAGTCTAGACCAGTTGTTCTGACAAAGGGCATGTATTTCCCCAATAAAGCTCGCCTAATTAGAGCTGTAAAAATCTACAGTATAAGAAAGTGCCGTGAGATGAAGGTAAGTGAGTCAGCTATGGAGGTATATAAGGCTGTATGTCGTAGGTGGTTTGTGGGTTGTCACTAGATGTTGCGTGCCAGCAAGAAGAAATCAGGTTTGTGGAAAGTGGGTAAATTTATTAGCGAGCACAGATGTGAAATAGACACACTCAATGAGAATCACTTTAACTTGGATGTGGATTTGATTTCCCTTGTCTTGATTCCATATTTGGAAGTGTCCATTAGGTTCAAGATTAAAGAGTGTTTTACAGTCGTCCACCAGGAGTATGGTTGTACTATAACCAAAAGAAAGGCATATCTCGGTCGCAAACGTGCCTTTGAACTTATTTATGGCGACTGGGATAAGTCTTTTTCAAATCTTCCCAGGTACATGGCCGCACTGCAACACTTTATCCCCGGGACTAGTTTTTAATGGAGGCATGAGCGGAGTCTGGACAGACCGGAATATACTTTCAACTATGTGTTTTGGTCATTTAAACCAGCAATTGATGGTTTTGTGTATTGTCGTCCTGTAATTTCCATAGACGGTACTCATGTCTATGGAAAGTATGATATTAAGCTTTTGATTGCAGTTGCAGTAGATAGCAACTGACAAATATTTCCACTAGCTTTTTCCATTTGTGCCAACGAAGGTGAAGAGACGTGGACGCATTTTTTGAACCACTTGAAGCAGCACGTTGTCAAACAACGTTCAGGTATTTGTCTAATATCTGATCGGCATGGTGGTATTTTAAGTTTTGTACATCACTTGCCTGAATGGAATAAATCATATGCATACCACCGTTACTGTGTGAGGTACCTGAAGGCCAATTTCCAGAAGAAATTTCCTGACAAGGCCTTATACGACTTAATGTGGATGGCTGCAACTCAGCACCAGCGATGCAAATTCACGAGGCGCATGGAATCGATCCGGCAGATAGATCCACGAGCCTATACTTGGTTGATGCGACATGAGATTCACATGTAGACACTGCATGCTAATGGCGGCAGACGATGGGGAGCCCTCACTACAAACGTGTCAGAGTCATTCAACGGCTTGTTGAAGTCTACCCGGGGACTTCCTGTCACTGCCATGGTCTGCATGACACTCAAATAGAGTGCGGAGAGGTTTGTTGAAAGCATTGATGGATAGGGGTGTTGAATTTATGCCAATACCCATGAGAAGATTTGAAAGGTCCAGGAGGCGAGCACAGTGGCATTCATTTCTTCAGTACGATCATGAACGGGGTATTTTTGAAGTTAAGACCGCTATCTGCGAACACCGTGGGAATAATCTACAGACGGTGAATGAAAATAGAAGGTTATGTTCATGTGGGAAATGGACCATCTACCACATGTCGTGCGCACATGCGTTGAAGTGCTTTCAACAAGTTGGATATGAGGCAACAAACTATATTGATAGGCAATACAGTGTTGCTGCATACGTAAACACGTATTGTAGGAAGTTGCATCCATTAGGTGCTGAGTATTATTGGCCGCCGGAACCTTTTAAGATGATATTTAACAAGGACTATTTGTGAAATCTGCAAGTGCAAAAGAGAACCCGTATACGGAACTAAATATATATTAGTAAGTCCGTTTATACCCGTAAATGTGGCATATGCTCGCAAACAGGATACGACCATCGTAAATGTCCTTCAGATGGTGTGCGTGGCGATGGTAATTCGACTCCTGCTGCAAGTTCGTCGAATATACCCAACTATCAAGTAAATCCCTAGTCTTTTTTTGGTATTGTTTTTTTGTAATACGTGTTTGTACTTGTGTATTTTGGAATGAGTGAAGAAAAAGCTATTTAATTGCAGGAAAATATAATATGTAAAGCGTGGTTTGATAGTTTCATATAACAATACAAGAACTTAAACTTAATGTCCACTTCAATTAAAATAAAATTTTGTACAACAAACAAGGAAAACATTACTATATCACAAACACAAACATAGCAGGCTAACATAATAAAAATACATGAAATATGAAAAATACACTAAACACATAGTAGGAATTGTTTAGTCCCGGTTGCCATTTATTCTCTGCTCCAACCACTTAAATCGTTCTTTCAGTTGTTCTTTTTCTTCTTCTGCCTTTTCAGTCTCGCATTCACCTCCACAAGTTCCCGTTTATATTTTTTTTTACGTTCCTTTGTGCTTGACAATTCCGTTGCGCTTTCCATTTTTCTTCTCCCACCTCCTTCAGTTTCGCCCTCATTTCTGCAATAATTCTATCGCTTTCTCTTTGCATTTCAAGTTGGTTTAAATTCTGATTATGAAGAAATTACAGTTTTTCTTTGTAGTACTCCTGGTAACATGGTTCATTAACCCATTCCTCAAACTCACAAATAGGTTCACCGGGAACCTTGTAAAACTTGTTCAGACAGTGCCAGTAGCGTCGTCCAGCTTCACCACCGTCGCAACAACTTTGCATCATGCATGATTTTCCATAGTAGCACTTTGGTGCACGAAGAGGTTGAGCCATATAATAAAATTTTTGCTTTTAGTAAAAAAACCTTACTTTTAATGAAATATCAGCTTTTAGTAAATTTTAAGCATACAAAATAACTACAATGAGCCCGTTATTTATAGGCGAGACAAATTAATTAATTCGCAGTATATTACCGTGTGTTATTGAGTTGTCTTGTCGTTCTGAAAAAGATAAAAATCATGTGAAAAAACCTGTTGTCTTGCAGAAAAAGTTAATAATTAATTCGCAGTATAGTATTATGTGTTATTGAGTTGTCTTGTCGTTCTGAAAAAGATATAAATTATGTGAAAAAAAACTGATTTCTTGCAGAAAAATTTAATCATAAATTCGCAGTATAGTACTGCATTTTATTGAGTTGTCTTGTCATTCTGAAAAAGATGTAAATTATGTGAAAAAGTTGGTTTCTTGTAGATAACTTTAATAATTAATTCACAGTATAGTTCTACGTTTTATGGGGTTGTCTTATCGTTCTGAAAAAGATGTAAATTATGTGAAAAAGTTGGTTTCTTGCAGATAAATTTAATAATTAATTCGCAGTATAGTTCTATGTTGTATGGAGTTGTCTTGTCGTTAAAAATTTAATACTTAATTCGCAGTATAGTACTATGTTTTAGGTTTGCAAGGTTTGTGTTTGTGTTGTACTATTTAAATAAAATTGATGTTCAAACGCAATTAAAATAAAATTGTTGTTAAAAGATAATTGTTACCATTAATTACATAATGTACTATTTACACAAAGTAAAGACACAAGTAAATCAGTGAGTCCCGCAGCCTGTGTGTTTCAGTGCTGCTGCCGGCCTAAGTCGCATCCCTTGTCGTCCGGGTACACTATCTGTATCATCATCATCAAGCCGCCTCTTTATGTGAGGATGTGCAACAGCATCGATACCACATCTGGAAGGATCGGAAGAATAGGCCGTCGGGCCGTCAGCAACCTACAACACAAGTAGTAATCTTAGTAAACCTAAAAAGAATATTTGTATTGTATGTGTAGAGTCAAAAATATATTTTCTCACCGTGGTCTCGTCCGTCGCCTGAGTATATGCATCCGTGGCGTCCTCATCAAAGCATGTAGTGGCCTCGAAGATGGGCTGGGACGAAACCTTCATAAGAAAGTTAAAAAATAATTAATGTCAGCTCATTAAGGAAAAGAAAACAACTTTGAAATTTTAAAGTAATACAAACATACATGCGCCTGTGGTAGATCCGCATCAACCGTCGGGGATGAGGCATAACTCAAACTGTGCCCGCCATCAACGTCCCGGGTGGGTCGATCCTCAGCTGCGATAGATAGGCATGCAAAGTACTGGTCTACATCCCCTTTGAATGTACTCGTGATCGACAATGCTCCTGATGTGTGTCATTTTCAACATTTTTTTAGAAATTTGTTTGTTTAATAAATTAAATTAAAAATTCTTGAATTTGACTAAATAATTACGTATGCCCTTCGAGGCTCGATATTTGAGGTCCGGTAGCACCAAGCTATCCTTAATTATTATGTGTGTCATTTTCAACATTTTTTAAAAATTTATTTGTTTAATAAATTAAATTAAAAATTCTTGAATTGGACTTAATAATTATGAATGGCTTCCAGGCTCGATATTTAAGGCCCGGTAGC
>MU714600.1:307545-351327 GCA_026770625.1 Nicotiana glauca
TAGACCCGAGGGAAGGTGTTAGGCACCCCCGAATCCCGTGGTTCTAGCACGGTCGCTTAAACTGCTATAAATGGCTTAATGTCTGATTTTAATATATGTTATCCTATAGTGCAATTTTAAAGATTATTTACCGCTTTATTATTACTTTTAATGCGAATTGCAACTTCATGAAAACACATCTCGAACCACGTCACATCAATGTACCCGTCGTTATTGATATATTTCAGCTCCGTTGAGATTTGGATTTGAGTCACATAAATGTGCACCCGAATTTAAGAAAGTAAATTATTAAAAGGGAGCCTAAAGTGGCTAGCGCGTTATTATTTTTGGGGAAGGCCGTGAAATTCGCTAAACGGTCCGTCCCGAAATTTAAGTATTTTAGCATATATTTATTGAGGGCCCCGCAATTATGCATTTTATCTGGCGAGACTCGTCTTATTTTTTATTTAAGGATATCCTAAAGTGAACTATTTTTTTTTTGTCCGTCTCTAAAAATAAAGAAAGAGGTCCTCATTAATATTATTTAAGAGTCACTACATTTGGATCCATGAAATTAATTCATTCAATGTCCGAAGTCTATTAGAGTCCAAACAAGTAACAAAATTTGGTGATTCCAACAAAGCCTACAATCCTTTTCAATAAAAGAAGGCATGCATCCAAATGATTACAAGAGCTTCATGTGAATTTTTTGGTGGAAATATGGTTTCTCCTTCTTCTAGTCCAGAATCTCATACACAAATCCAATAGAAGAATTAAAATCTCAGTTTGCAGACTCACCTTATGTTAGACCATTTGGACTAGAACATGATTTTATAACCTGTGAGTGAGAGTACTAGAATTCAAATTTAATTCTAATATCCTAATTACAATGATAATGCCCAGATTGTTTTCTAACTAATATGAAAACTCAAACAACCAGTTACTTTTGAACTTGATGCTTTCACTCTACTGAAATTTAGAATCGTCCAACACACATCATTTTAAAACAGACTTACGAAAGCATCTAACATAAGACAGACTATGACTTGACATGGATTACTTATTAACCTAACACCAAATTAGTTATAACTACTGGAGAACTAACTATACTTGAGAAACAAACTCATTGAAGCAGAATCCTAAAAAAAACAGTCCATTTAATACAAAACAAACAAGAACTTAAACCACATCCACAAACTAAACATTGGATACATGATTTAGGAATTGGAAACACTTCAAATCTCATGCTTCAAATATTTTCTTGGATTCTTCTTTCACATTTCAGCATGAAAGTACAAGATCAAGCTGTGTACCTGGAAATGTTTACAATGGGAGAAAGAAGAAGTTAGCAACAGCAGAGCAAGCAGCAATGATTTGGAGTTTCAAACAGCCATCAACACACCCCAGTGATTCCAGAAATGCTTTAAAACCAAGCAAGATCAACAGGTCAACCCAAGGCAAGTTCAAACAAACCCAATCGAACTCCAAAATGAACCCAGGAACATTTACCCTTTCAATACACCAGATTTCAATCCAAGTAAACCAAATTCAATTCACATTTAGCCCACATTCAACTTGGACCAGTTATATCTAATACTCATGTAAGTCAAGTTTTCTTTTAAATCTTAATGTCAAAACAGAAATAGAGAAACTCTAGTTACTTTGGATTCAAAGTAAGCTAAAGTGTTGAATCAAAGGCTGGAACTTGAAAGTAAACTGAAGGAAAGCAATGTAATAGTATGTTTTTGAAGCTCAAACTTTTAGTGTATTCCGCTATGCTCTCTTTACTCTCAAAAGAATCTGTCCAGAACTGAATCCCTCAAAAGCTCTATATCTCTATTCTCCTCCAAAAATTGATTTTTTAGACCAAAAAAGAACCTCTTCAATTATGTCCTAAGCCTTCTCTTTTATACCCAAGCAGATGCCCCCTCTCCAGCCTGTTAAAACACTCCACCCAATAGGGAAACATTTCTTACCCATCATATTCCCTGAATTCTCCACTCAAAAATACTAAAATATTAGTCAGTACTACCACTGACCTGTTTCTTTCTTTATTAAATCACAGGGGTATGGGCAGCCTGTTCTTTTTCTATTCAAAACCCCTTAAACCTGTAGAATGGTGCCCATGTGACTTCTGTTTCCTGAACTTAAGGGTGTATTAAACAATGTATTAACTTAAAGGTCCACTAGTATCACCTAACAGATCAATCACTAGACCACTCTCAATTTTTTCAAATTCCAAATTACCCTCGAAACCCACACTAGAAATGCAGCTATAACCAATTCAAAGTTATCAAACTCAATCAGCTACTGAGATAAGTGAGCTGAAACTAGTGTTCTAAAACATACATTTAACTGAAAACCGCAAAAACTCAGAGATTGACAAATTCAATTTAATGTTCAATTAATTCAATTCAATGTTATTACTGATTAAGTATGAACTAACCTCTAACTTAAGAATACAAACAAACTATCTTAGTTCAGTCACAAAATTAAAACAGAAATGGAGTAGAAGGAGAAGAAACATGGATATTAAATGAAAACATAACAAAGAAGAGAGAATTGAAAGATACTCGAAAATCAAACGGACCAAAACTCAAAATTCCTCATCCCTTTGCTTTGGACTGAAGTGGACTTTAATCGTGTGTTTCCAGTAATGAAAACACATGACTAAAGTCCAATTTAGTCCAAAGATCCTCACAGTGCCCGTTTTGGTCTTCGAGTTAGAATTAGGGCCTCGTTCATTTGATCTAAAATTCGAAGGATTTGGACTCTATTCGAGGAAGGTTAAGGATGGATTTGGGGTGAGGGAATCAAAGAGGTCGTGGGGTGTGAGTTTGGGATGGTTCAGAGGCGGTGCCACCACCGGGGATCTTGTGGCGGCGGCTAGGGTTCTTGGCTCAAAATCAATATTCGACCAATTCCAGGCAGGTTCGAGGGAAGGTATTTGGATATTTGGAATGAGGAGGTGAAGGAGAGGCTAGGGTGTTAATCTGAGGTCATTTGAGTGAGCTAGGGTTTCTGTCAGTTCTTCGATCTAAAATTCGAAGATATTGGGAATGATTCGAAGAAAATGAAGAGTGGATTCAAAGAGAGGAAGGTGAGGAGGTTCTATGGTGTGAAGGTGGGGGCGTTTGGGCTACCGGAACCGCCGTGAGGTGATTTTCGGTGGGCAGAGGGCGGCGGAGCAAGGCGGAGGTATATTTGGTCTCTGAAGGCCCAGAGACGACGAAGATGGGGTGTTCTGAGTGGGGCTAGGTAGGATTTAGGAATATATACGAGGTAGGAGATTGAATCCAAGCTGCTGGATCAGGTTAGATCAACGGTTTGGATTAGCCCACTAAATGAAACGGTGTCGTTTAGACCTCCTTTGAGACCGGATCGATCTCTGACGGAACAGTTCGGGCCTGGGTAACGGGTTATAGGGATGATGTTTGGACAGTTGGATTGGTTTAAATGGTTGGCTGAGATCTTTTGACGACGAAACGACGTAGTTTCAACATCGCACTACGCCGTTTCGCCCGTCTCTGAGGCTGGCTGGTCTGGACCGGGTGAAGGGTGAGGTTTTGGGCCTGGTTTTGGTCCGAATTAAAACAAGCCCAGTTCGTTTTTCTCTTTATTTTCCATTTCTTCCTTTTCTTTTAATTACTAATTTAAAACTAAAATCCTAGATTAAATTACAAAATCCAAAATTATCTTAAAATGCTAATTAACTCTATATAATAATTATCACACACAATTTAAGCCCTAATTAAACATAAAATCACACAATTTTGGATATTAAATGCCAAAAATACCAAGTACCTATTTTTGTGATTTTTTCATTTTTGTAGAACAAAATTAATTACTCTTAAATGTAGAATTGAATCTCAAATGCAAATGTGACACATTTCTTTTTGTATTTTTATCAAATTCGAAAAATAAACATGCACAGACAAATGTAAACAATACAAGAAAAATAGCACAAAATTCACAACAATTCCAAACAAACAAAAACTATTTTATTTTTTGCATTTTGGGGAGTAATTCTCCTATAGGGAAAAAATCACGTGCTCACAGCTGCCCCTCTTTGCCCGGAAACACGAAGAGTTTTCGTGCAAAGATAAAGTGAGCAACATGAGCGATTTTGCCCATTCGAGTACCCCGTGTGAAGCATTTTTTGAAAGATTTGACCGAACTTTTGCTTCAGAAGGTCTCCTACATATCCCTGGCTAAAAGGGAATCAGGTCAATGTAGTTCGGGAAGTTTTGGTAGCTGGGACTACCATGTAGCTGTGGTTTACTGTTACTGCTATTGCTGTTGCTGCTACTGCTTACTGACCTCCTTATTATACCAAAAGGAAAAATCAAAGCTAAGCTAGCTATGCCTATCACTATGAGGTACAAGATTCCTATCTATAATTCTCTTGAAACTTGATCTTGAGTCTTAGCTGATTTTGCTGTAGACTTCTATCTGAATCTTGAGGCTAGCAAGTTATAGGTGCTTGTTTCTTTCTGCAGCATTGAGTAAAATAGGATTGGCGGAGCTTGTGACTTCAATCAGATTTCGAGCAATCCGCACCTTTGTTTGCTCCAATATTCGAGCTCATTTCTTTTTTGTTCTTTTCTTCTTTTCTTTATTCTGGATTAAGAGTCACTCCGTAGGTCATCTCGATCCCTGTGCCTCGAGGTCAAACCTGCTCAGACACCAAAACAAACAATCGAACAAAATTTTTTTGCCCCAGTTTTACTAGGAAAATTTCGTGAGTTATTTGCAATAAAAATCTGCGGAATTGATGAGGGGATTGGAGACCCCAAGTCTAAAAAGGTGCAACTCAGGGATTGAAACCCTAAAGTTTGCAAAAGGAGAAACGCTCAACTCAGGGATTGGAGCCCTAATGTTGGCTAAAAGAAAAAATGCTCAACTCAGGGAGTGGAGCCCTAATGTTGGCTAAAAGAAAAAACGCTCAGCTCAGGGATTGGAGCCCTAATGTTGGATAAGGAAAACCGCTCAACTTAGGGATTGGAGCCCTAAGGTTGGCTAAGAAAAGTGGATAACTCAGGGATTGGAGCCCTAATACTGGCTAAGGAAAGTGCTCAACTCAGGGGTTGGAGCCCTAATGCTGGCTAAAGGTAAACGCTCAACTCAGGGATTGGAGCCCTAATGTTGGCTAAGGAAAGTTGCTCAACTCAGGGATTGGAGCCCTAATGTCGGCTAAGAAGATACTCAACTCAGGGATTGGAGCCCTAATGTTGGCTAAAAGTAAAATGCTCAACTCAGGGGTTGGAGCCCTAATGTTGGCTAAGGAAAGCTGCTCAACTCAGGGATTGGAGCCCTAATATTGGCTAGGAAAGCTGCTCAACACAGGGATTGGAGCCCTAATATTGGCTAGGAAAACGCTCAACTCAGGGATTGGAGCCTGGATGCTGGCTAAGAGAAACGCTGCTCAACTCAGGGATTGGAGCCCTAATGTTGGCTAAGGAAACGCTCAACTCAGGGATTGGAGCCCTAATGTCGGCTAAGGAAAAGCTGCTCAACTCAGGGATTGGAGCCCTAATGTCGGCTAAGGAAAATGCTCAACTCAGGGATTGGAGCCCTAATGTTGGCTAAGGAGACTCACTCAACTCAGGGATTGGAGCCCTAATGTTGGCTAAGGAAAAATGCTCAATTCAGGGATTGGAGCCCTAATATTGGCTATGAAAGCTGCTCAACTCAGGGATTGGAGCCCTAATGTTGGGTAAGGAAAGTCGCTTAACTCAGGGATTGGAGCCCTAATGTTGGCTAAGGAGACTCGCTAACTCAGGGATTGGAGCCCTAATGTTGGCTAAGGAAAAATGCTCAATTCAGGGATTGGAGCCCTAATATCTGCTTAGGAAGTAACAGGTTGGTTTTGGAAATTCTACGCTATCCTCTTTTTGGGGTTTTCTTCTTTTGTTATCTCTTTTTTGATAAAAAGCAGGAAAGAACATGGAGGAAACTTCCCTTTTGCGTTGATTATTTGTTGTAAAGTTTTTTCAGCACTTGCACGTTTTTCTTTCTTTTGGTTGCACCTGCTTCTTGCACGGTTGCTTTGGATCGTAACTGTTTTAATTTCTCAAACAAAGATCAATTGTTAGTTTGAAATGGTGATTGGTTTTGTGGCCTCGATTGTATTTGATCACTTTATCCTCGCCTCATTTCTGCCGATAACTTTGTCATTGATTGACTTTCGAGGGCGACCCCCTTCTGGCCGATAAGACCCAACTTTCAGGATTCCATGATGATTTGCCTGTGTAAGGCTTTGATCCTTTCATTCGATTCTGCTCTTGAGGCCTTTGTCTTTGACTTTCCCTCTTTTCCAATGTTTGGTCAGTTGGGATTGGCTTAACACATCCGCCGAGGCTGGATCCTCTTCTCTTATCTTTTGCAAGGGGAAGCCCTGTAGCAACTAGTCCTGCCAACTTTCTTTGTAACAGTTTCGGAATTCAGAGCTAAATCGAAAGGGATTCAAGGAAAAGCAAACCAGAAAGCGGGGTAATGAATTTTAAATAGAAGCGTCCCTTTCGGGGGAAAAGAAGGACTTATCTGGGGTGCATGCTGACTTCAAATGGACATGACATGCTTCTTGGACTGGATGCCCGACCCGCACCAACTTCCATCTTCTTGTGAAACCATCAATTCGTATTTCCGAGCCAGGGGACCTTGCCAGGACTTTCAGTGATGAGATATCCTCTTTTTGGCCGACAGCGCCCTTTTCGGGTTTTCGCTAATCGAACTCTCTCATTTCTCTTCTCACCGTCGCCCGATAGCGCTCTTTGCGAGTTTTAACTAAGCGGGCTCTCTCATTTTCAGTTTCTCGACTCCCGTCGCCTCATGGTGCCCGAAGGTTTTCACCGATAAGACTCTCTCATTTTATTTCTCTCAATTTAGAATGCATCAGCTTTCAATCAATGATATTTCTTAGTTCTCACGCCCTTGGCAATTGATCCGAAGGACTTGCCCTCGGTTTCGGGTAAAAGAATTACGGAGGAGATTACAACTTTGGAACCATTCGATGGGCTCATGGTCGAACCATTATAACATCTGCCCCAGTTTCACTTTTCGAAAAATTTGGATTTTTGGTGTGGTGTGACTGAACCCCAGAGAGAGGCTGCCTACGTATCCTTTCGGAATCAAGACGTAGTTCAAAACAATCATCTGATTTTGTTGTTTTTTTTGTTCAAACGTGCTTCTGGATTCCAAAGAGGGTAGCCAAGGAAATGTAACCGGCTCAAAAAGGGCTTGCAAAAAGGGTTGATAGTGTTTGGGTAGCGGGAATAAAAGACTTCGTCATTTCAAAATGCGCAAAGATATCACCGACACAAACTCAGACATAGTACCTTTTTACCGCGTCTGCATTAATAGCTGCTTCGGGATCATTTCCTTCGATGTCACCCAAGTATAATGCCCCTCTTGGCAGTATTTTTCTAATGATGTATGGACCTTTCCAGTTAGGAGCAAATTTTCCTTTTGCTTCCTAATGATGAGGAAGAATGCGCCTCAACACCAATTGCCCCACTTCAAATTTCCTGGGTCGTACTTTCTTGTTGTAGGCGCGGGCCATTCTTTGTTGGTACAACTACCCGTGACAAACTACGGCCATCCATTTTTCATCGATCAAAGTTAACTGTTCCAACCGAGTTTTAACCCATTCACTATTTTCAACCTCTACTTCAATAGTTGTCTGGAGCGAAGGGATTTCTACCTCTGTCGGTATCACAGCCTCGATCCCATAAACCAACAAGTACGGGGTTGCTCCTACCGATGTGCGCACTATAGTGTGATATCCCAGTAAGGCAAAAGGTAACTGTTCATGCCACTGTCTGGAAGTCTGGATTGTCTTTCTCAAAATCTTCTTGATGTTCTTGTTTGCTGCTTCAATAGCGTCGTTCGCTTTGGGCTGATAAGGAATGGAGTTCCTATGCGTTATTTTGAATTGTTCGCAGACCTCCTCCATCAAACGACTGTTCAGGTTCGCATCATTATCTGTGATGATGGTTGTGGGAATGCCGAAATGATAGATAAGGTTCGAATGAACAAACTCCACTACAGCTTTCTTAGTGACCGCTTTGAGATTGATAGCTTCGACCCATTTTGTGAATTAATCAATAGCAACCAATATGAATCTGTGCCCATTTGAAGCTTTTGGCTCAATCGGACCAATGACGTCCATACCCCATGCAACAAAAGGCCAAGGTGCTGACATAGGATGTAGCTCTGTTGGAGGTGCATGAATCAAATCTCCATGCACCTGACACTGATGACATTTCCGGATAAATCTGAAGCAGTCTTTCTCCATAGTTATCCAATAATACCCGGCTCGAAGGATTTTCTTTGCCAAGACATACCCGTTCATATGAGGTCCACACACTCCTGCGTGCACTTCATGCATGATCCTCTCTGATTCCTCAGCGTCAACACATCTCAACAAGTTAAGGTCCGGGGTTCTTTTATACAATACCTCACCGCTCAAAAAGAAACCACTCGCATGTCGCCTAATAGTTCTCTTTTGATCTCCAGTAGCATGTTCGGGGTATTCTTGTGTTTTCAAAAACCTCTTAATATCATGGTACCATGGATGGATATTCGGTCCTGTCTCGACTGTATTACAGTAACCGTGTCTTTCCCTGATTTGGATTTCCAAGGGATCGATGTGGGCATTGCCTGGATAAGGTAACATTGAAACTAAAGTGGCAAGTGCATCAGCTAGTTCATTGTGACACCGCGGGATGTACCTGAACTCTATTGACTTGAATCACTTGCCGAGATCCTCCACGTGTTGCCGGTAAGGAATAAGCTTGACATCTCGGGTTTCATTCACCCTGGGCTTGCCGGATAATCAGATCAGAATCCCCCATAATCAACAAATCTTCAACATCTTGAACGATTGCCATATTCATGCCCATGATGCAGGCTTCATATTCAGTCGTATTATTTTTTCAAAAGAAACGGAGCCTAGCTGTAGTCGGATAGTGCTGACCGGTGGGCAAGATCGAGATTGCCCCAACTCCTACACCTTTGGCATTTACGGCCCCATCAAAGAACACTTTCCAAGCATGAGCGTCTTCAGGGACTACTTCTATTGTGTTTACCTCCTCATCTGGAAAATAAGTACTCAATGGTTGGTATTCCTCATCAATCGGGTTTTCAGTCAAATGATCCGCCAATGCCTGGGCTTTCATCGCCGTGCGAGTGACGTAGACTATGTCGAATTCAGTTAGCAAGATTTGCCACTTTGCCAATCTCACAGTAGGCATCGGTTTCTGAAATATGTACTTCAAAGGATCTAACCTGGTTATGAGGTGAGTAGTATGAGCATGAAGATAATGTCTCAACTTTTGAGCGGCCCATGTCAAAGCACAGCACGTTCTTTCCAACAAAGTGTATTTGACTTCATAACCGGTGAACTTCTTGCTCAAGTAATAGATCGACTGCTCTTTCTTTCCAGTTATGTCATGCTGCCCGAGGACACAGCCAAAAGAATTTTCTAAGACCACCAGATACAAAAACAGAGGTCTCCCTGGTTCTGGCGGGACCAAAACTGGAGGATTTGAAAGATATTCTTTGATCTTGTCGAAGGCCTTCTGACACTTAGTTGTCCACTTGATTGCTGCATCTTTCCTTAATAGCTTGAATATGGTCTCACATGTGGTAGTCAGTTGAGCGATGAACTGACTGATATAGTTTAACCTGCCCAATAGACTCATCACGTCTTTCTTTGTCTTTGGAGGAGGTAGATCCCGGATAGCCTTTATCTTCGTTGGATCTAACTTGATACCTCTCCTGCTGACTATGAAACCCAGAAGTTTGCCTGATAGAACTCCGAAGGCGTATTTAGCCGGATTCAGCTTCAAGTCATACTTTCGCAGCCTCTCAAAAAATTTCCTCAAATCTTGAACATGATCGTCCTAAGTTCTGGACTTGATAATCACGTCGTCTACATACACCTCTATCTCTTGATGCATCATATCATGAAAGATAGCAGTCATGGCTCTCAGATAAGTTGTCCCGGCATTCTTCAAACCGAACGGCATAACCCGGTAATAGTAAGTGCCCCAAGGTGTAGTGAAAGTTGTCTTCTCGGCATCTTCTTCATCCATCAACACCTGGTGATATCCTGCGTAACAATCCACGAAGGACTGTATCTCATATTTGGCGTAGTTATCAATAAGGATGTGGATGTTGGGCAAATGGAAATTATCTTTGGGACTTGCTTTATTCAAATCTCGGTAATCCACACACACACGGGTTTCCCCATCTTTCTTCGGCACGGGAACCACATTAGCCAGCCACATAGTATACTGGACCACCCAGATCACCCCTATTTTCAACTGTTTTGTGATTTCTTCTTTGATCTTATCACCAATATCAGTCTTAAACTTTCTCTGTTTCTACTTAACTGAAGGACAATCAGGATAGATTGTCAATTTATACGCCACTAGATCAACACTTAGTCCCAGCATGCCATCGTATGACCAAGCAAACACATCTTTAAACTCAAACAGGAGTTGAATTATTGCATCCCGTGTTTTCTCATCTGTGTGAATGCTTATTTTGGTTTCTCGGACTTCTTCAGAAGTTCCCAAATTAATCGGTTATGTATCATTCAAGTTCGTCTTAGGTTTATTCTCAAAGTGTTCTAGTTCTCGATTTATTTCCCTAAAAGCCTCTTCTTCATCATATTTCGGTTATTGGTTCATTATTTCACAATTAGACAGTGTGTTTAGATCCGGGCATGAAGTCCGCAAGAATGTCATGTCATTTAAAGCCACATTATTAGAACTAAAAAGAAAAAAAATAAAAGAGGAAAAATAGCAAAAATCAGAAAAAATAAAGAAAATAAACGATAAAATATTGATTTCATTTCTTGGAATTGGGGAAATAAAAGGGTTTACATTCAGGAAATTGAAAACAGGAAACTAAAGAAAACATCCGAGTTACACGCTGAGATAACTCGTGATGCAGGAAAAGTGGCAGGACAAGTCTACCCGGACTCCCGCCTGACTGGGAACGGCGTCGCCTTCCAATTTTGAAGTTTAGCATCTGGCCCCATGTATAGCACCTCGGTGGTGCTTGTGCCTTCTCCCAGCTGAACCATGTGGGTTTCATAAAGCATTTCTCTCATTGCCCCCACATATTTCCTTAATTTCTTCGGTCGTAAAGGCCTCATCCTCGTCTTCTTCGTCGTACCTTGGCCTGACGAAAGTTTCGTACAAGTGGGGCAGTGGTTGAGGTAAATCCCATCCCTCATTTTTTCTCTTATTTGCCCACTCTTCATCACATGGGGTATGGTGGAAGCCTATCCCAAAGAACTTCTTAGTTGAAGGCAGGGTGATAGGTTCAGCTATTCCTTGCAATGATTTCCCAAGCCCTTCTCCCGGTTTGAATCCCCGTCGGATCATTTCTTTAGCAACCATGATCGAGGCATTGGACAAGAAAGGTTGGGGTCAAGGGCTCCCCTTTTCATATTGATCCTCCAATACAACTTCAAAAGCCTGATAGACTATGTTCTCACTTCCCTCTCTTGCTTCAAGACGTGGGATGGATGGATCCCGATAGATAGACTGCCCGTCTTCTCCGTGGACCACAATTTCCTAATCCTCATATTCGAACTTCACCATTTGATGGAGAGTAGAGGGTACAGCCCCTGCAGCATGAATCCAAGGCCTTCCGAGAAGAAAGTTGTAAGATGTGTCCATATCTAGCACTTGGAAGGTTACCTCAAAGTCCACGGGGCCAATGGTCAGAATTAGGTCGATTTCTCCTATCGTGTCCCTTTTGATGCCATCGAAAGCTCTTACAGACGTTATTGGGACGAATCCTTCCGGTCCCAATTTCCATTCTCTGCAATGTAGAGAGTGGGCAAATGTCAACACCCGAGCCCCCATCCACCATTACTCGATTGACGTAGTATCCTTCACACTTGACGGTCAGGTGTAAGGCCTTGTTGTGAGCCGCTCCCTCTGGAGGCAAATCATTCTTATTAAAGGAAATTTGATTAACAGTAAAAAACATTTCTGCCATTCTTTCGAGTTGCTCGATCGAAGTCTCAGCTGGTACATATGCCTCGTTCAGGGTTTTCATTAGGATATTCTGATGCTCGGCAGACCTCATTAACAAAGATAGCATAGACACTTGTTCAGGGCACTTACGCAACTGATCTACCACTTCATAATCGGGCATCTTCATTTTTCTGAAAGAAAGCCTCTGCTTCCTCAGCGCTCACGGGCTTCTTGTGTGGAAAGTGATTCTGCGAGGCTTTGTTTATCTCTTGTACACCTGAATGTTTCTTAGCAAAGGTATTCCTCGGGGGTTCTCCTATGATTTCTTTACCTTTGTATGTAACCACTGCCTGTTGATAATTCCATGGTACTGCAGACGGGTCTGTCATCGGCTTCTGTGGCACGCGTCCAATAACCACTGGCTCATTCAGCCGAAGCGGTTTAATTGTCCCCCGGACCACATAAGCTCCTTTTGGTACATACATTGGTGTTCCCTTTTTTGCTTCGAACTTCTTTGGAGTACTTGCGATTAGTGGCTCTTCTCGTCGACCTCGTGGAACATAGAGAACTCCATTTTTGGGAGGCACCATCCCTGCTTTTGTTTCATCTTTCTTCTTGAATTCAGTCTTGACTGTTTTAGTCTTATTTTCCCCTTTCTCTTGCTTCGGGGCTACCTTAGGCTTCCTTTCTTCATCAGCAATAGCAATTATGGCTTTCAAGTGGGATCAAACTCCTTGTCTTCGCAGATCATCCCGATCACTGGCCCATTATTGTGAGCGGGCAAGGGATTGTTAGTCACATTTGGGACCTCCTCCTCCCTTACCACTATCTTCCCCTGTTCTATAGGTTCTCTACTGCCCTTTTTAAGGTCCAACAGTCATTGGTATCATGCCCTTCCGCCCTCGAATGGTAAGCACACCTGACACCGGCTCTGTAAGCAGGCGATGCTGGATTTTGCCTTGTCCGAGGGACTAGCTGCAAGAGACCCATTTGGACAAGCTTCGGGAATAGATTGGAATATGGTTCGCCAATGGGTGTGAAGGTTTGTCTCCTGGATGGTTCCTGAGGAGGAAAATTATTCTATGGTGGTTGGGGATTATAATGGTTCCAGTAAGGAGGCTGGTTTCTAGGAAATGGAGCTTGGTTTCGGTTGGCTTGTTGTGGAGGCCGGCCATAAGGTTGAGCATTCATGATCATGTAGGGCTGAGGGGTATAGGACACATCTTGGTAGGGGTAGTAGTGCTGCGGGGTTCTTTCTGGAAAAAGGGGCCTGGGTATGGTATTTTCCTGCATCTGATGCTGCCATGGACGTTTCTTCCTTCTTATTGCCCCTCGCTACACCTCCAGACCCACCTGAATGGCTTGGGAGGTAGCTCTGATAGCGGATTGGCACAAAATTCGACCAGTTTTCAAACCGTTCTCGACAATTTTGCCAATCTTGATGGTTTCAGCGAATGGTCTACCCATTGCGGACATCATATTTCGGAAGTAGTCTGGCTCTTGAGCTTGGAGGAAAATCGTGACCATTTCGATCTCATCCATTGGAGGCTTTACCCTGGATGCCTGTTCGCGTCATTTAACTGCGTACTCTCGGAAGCTTTCCAAGGCTTTATTCTTTAGGTTCGTCAATGAGTTCCTATCTGCGGCTATGTCAATATTGTATTGGAAATGGTTGACGATGTATCTGGCAAGATCATCCCATATGTGCCAGCGGGATATATCTTGGTCCATGTACCACTCAGATGCGATACCAACCAGACTCTCTCCAAAATAGGCCATGAGGAGTTCTTCTTTTCCGCCAGCACCTCGCAGCTGGTTGCAGTACCTCTTGAGATGAGCGATGGGATCACCGTGCCCATCGTGCTTCTCAAACTTTGGGGTTTTGAATCCCAATGGCAAATACACATGGGGGAACATACACAAATCAGTATAAGACACACTTTTCCGCGTACTTAAGCCTTGTATATTTTTTAAACTTTTCTCAAGACTCCTCATTCTTTTGGACATCTCATCCTGCTCGGGTGCTTTGGGAGTTTGATCTTGCCCCGGTGTAAGCTCGTCTCGAGGCAACTGAGAATAAGCATTGGTGGTAAATCGGGTAGGTTCCAATGAGAAAGATGGTGCTTGAAATGTGAATGAAGAGGAGTCAAAGTTGGGCCTGGGTAAAGTGGGTTGTTCCGTGGCTGAACAAGGCGGTGCGGTAAATATGTTTGAAGTCACACATGTCGCGAACACTTGGGGGTAATACTCAGAAGGTGATCCGGTGAAATGAGCTGAAATGGTAGGATGCCCGAACGGGGTAGTTGGATAACTTATGGGGACGTTGGAAGTCCCCCTTGCCTTGGGAAACAGCTCAGGGAATCCAGGGATCGCAGTCGGTAGTTCTCTTCCATTGCTCCAGGCGTCCCAAATTTCCATTATGCGGAGACGCAAAATTCTATTTTCCTCAGCAATTGCTGACTCAGAAGTTAGGATGGCTGAGATTGAACTTTCCTCCGAAATTGGAATCGTTGGTAGGGGAATTTCTGAAGACATTTCAACACTTCCCTTCGACCTCGTGAAGTATGTATGAACACTTTATTTTGACCTTGTGAAGGATGGCTGAACACTTTCTTTTGACCTCGTAAAATATGAATGTGAGGCCAGATTACCACAAAACCAATCACCTTTCTATAGAACCTGGATACAGTGACAACCGGTTAATTTGAGGCAAATAACATATAGGTAATCTCACGTTGGGGTGTGATGCACATATACAGTTAAATGGATTTCTACATGTTTTGCAACGGTTGCATGCGTCATTCTGGCCTTTCTTTATGCTTTTTCCTATTTCCTTTTATTTTATTTATATCCTTTTTTTAGGGTTACGGTAGAATCTGATGAAGATTGCCTACGTATCATGACCCCGCACGAATCGGACCAAATGTAGTTCGTGAAAAATGAAAAAATAAAGAAACATTTTTTTGGGAATTATCCATTTCATTAATAAAACATTTTATTACCAACTAGGGATTTTGAAAGGGAAACAACAGACTTGAAACAATGTACAGACTCGAGCACTACTAACAGACTCTGGTACGAAAAGGGAAATGGACTCTAACAGACAACAGACTCCAGAAAAAGAAAATACAGACTCGAGCTACGAGTACATTAAAGCTTCAAATTGCAGTGCTCGCGGGGCATTGTTCGGCCTTGCCGCGGGCTGGGGTGCAAGATCCCTTTCCAATTGTTCCAATTTATACATGATCCTCTTGACAAAAATCATTACTGCTAAGAAGAAGGTAGTGCGGGTCATGTCTTCACACACTCGGCATTTCTTGACAATGGCGTGGGCAATGGTTTCAACCCTATCCCTAGTTCGACCTTTTTCTATGAGCAGACACCTTATTTGATCATTACGGGCTTCCAAAACCTGAGAATCCTGAAGATGTTGATTCCGCAGCTGCTGTATTTCTGCTTCCATTCGGGCCAATAAGTCATAGCAGTGTCCGCTTTCGGTCTCAAAAGCTTTGGCTTGCTTACCTGCTTCGTCTTCAAGGGTGGTCACCTTTCTTTTCATATGGACAATGATTTTTTCATAATCCCTCTTTAATTGCTGCAAATAATGGGTGCGTTCTTCTGTTCTCTTTGCCCACTGTGCCCGGAGTCCCGCTATGATACCCTCAGATTTCTTCAGCTTGTCCTGGCATTCAACGATTTCCCTTTTCAAACCCTTTATTAATCGCTCATCCGACCAACTCCGTTGTTGCTTGTCAGCATTTATCCTCATCTGTTGGATTTGGGCTCTCAGGGCTTCATTTTCTTGAGCCAGCTTCTTTTTGTCCCCCTCATCGGCTGCAGCTTGCACACTGTTCTTAAACTTAAGGTCTTGGATTTGCTTCTCCAGTTTTCCCATCTTGGCCCTGTACTCATTTTCTTTAGTCAACCAGGCCCATTGCTCTTGTGATGACTCGGCGAAATCTCGAAGGTGAGGTCTTTTAGCTGGCCTCTCGGACTCAAGGTCTCTCTTGTACCAAGCGAGGTATCCTAGCAATACTTCTCCTTTGGGCGGATCTCGTACGCAAGTGTTTTCTTTTAAGTACTGACATTCGTTCCAGATTTTGCGAACTACTGCTTCGGGGAATTGACCGTCAGGCCCAATTTCGACTACCTGCCTGCTAAGATCTTCATTCTTTGGGACTATTTGACATCTTCCCAACGGTCTCAATACTCGGTATGGGGCATACGGTTGGATACTTTTAAGTCCCATCAGCAGAAAATGAGACCTTGTGGCTGACATGTATATGATTTCGTCTACAGGTAACCACCCGAATGTCCACTCTATTTGGCACGCAGAGACAGAACGTAGACGTGTTACCCATTCGGTGACCCCTTCTAGAAAACAAAATCCATCGACTCTTGTAGAAAACTCTTCTATACATGTCTTCTCTGACGACCCGTAGATCATAAATTGAGGGTGATGGCACAAGTGTTCAACCATCCATATTTGCAGCAATACATTACAACCCTCGAAAAAGTCATCCCCGGCTTTTCAAGCAGTAAGAGCGCGGAAGATGTCGGCTACTATCATTGGTGCAAGAGTGATGTTTTCCTGAGTAAGCAAAGTACTGACAACCCCGGCTACTCGTATATCAATTTTCCCATCTTTTCTAGGGAACACCAGAAGTCCTAGAAAGGCCACCATAAACGCGAAACACCTGTGTTCCTCCCATTTCAGGCGGTTTCCCTTGCTACAGATTTTGTTTTCCGGGTTATTGAATCCTCTTATATGACCATATCTGTCGTATATGAATGATAAAGCACAAAAACCGTTTGCCAAGTATGGGTTATGGACTGCCCTTCGTATCTTCAAAGAGTCTAAGAACTTGTGGACGGTTACGGCCCTCGGAGAAATCAAGTACTGTTTTCTCAATGGAACCTTGGGATCCCCGATATATCCGGCTATCTCCTCCAATGTCGGGGTAAGCTCAAAATCTGAGAAGTGAAATACATTGTGTGCCGGGTCCCAGAATGGAATCAGTGCCCTTATGATATCCCCTCTCTGATTAATTTTCAGCAACCCAGTAAGGCCTCCCAAATATGATTTGACCATGTCTTGCCCTGATTTGCCCAAGTCATCCCACCACATATGTAATTCCAACGGGATCTTATTTATAATAGCTTCGGATAAATTCTGGCTCGTGCTCATTCTGCACATTTCTTAGTGTGATTAATCAAAAAGCAAACTTTGTTTGACCCAAAACAAAACTAACTATTTTTTTTCAAATTTAAAACAAAAGACTCGATTTTTCGAACGCGGCCTTTCAGCACTTCGAGGACGAACATTTTAAGGTTGTGTGGGCTAACCGGTCAAAGCCTAAAAATGACCAACGGTGGCCGTTTACGCAAAGTCAGCCTTCCAGCGTCCCTTTCGGGAACATTCGGCTTTTTTTGACAAAAGTGGCATCACCTGACTTATTTATGATGAAAGTTTAAAATTTTAATATTTTGGCTATTTCTTACAAAAGGAAAGTTGGACCCGATGAGGGTTGCCTACGTATCCCACGCCCTGTGAGAATCAAACTGGCATAGTTCGGGGAGATAAGACTAACAAGTAATAAAATTTGGTAATTCCAACAAAGCCTAAAATCCTTTTCAATAAAAGAAGGCATGAATCCAAATGATTACAAGAGCTTCATGTGAATTTTTTGGTGGAAATATGGTTTCTTCTTCTTCTAGTCCAGAATCTTATACACAAATCCAATAGAAGAATTAAAATCTCCGTTTGCAGACTTAGATTATTTTAAACCATTTGGACTAGAACGTGATTTTATAACCTGTGAGTGAGAGTACTAGAATTCAAATTTAATTCTAATATCCTAATTACAATGATAATGCCCAGATTGTTTTCCAACTAATATGAAAACTCAAACAACCAGTTACTTTTGAACTCGATGCTTTCACTCTACTGAAATTCAGAATCGTCCAACACACATCATTTTAAAACAGACTTACGAAAGCATCTAACATGAGACTGACTATGACTTGACATGGATTACTTATTAACCTAACACCAAATTAGTTATAACTACTAGAGAACTAACTATACTTGAGAAACAAACTCATTGAAGCAGAATCCTAAAAAAAAAACAGTCCATTTAATACAAAACAAACAAGAACTTAAACCACATCCACAAACGAAACATTGAATACATGATTTAGGAATTGGAAACACTTCAAACCTCATACTTCAAATATTTTCTTTGATTCTTCTTTCACATTTTAGCATGCAAGTACCAAGATCAAGCTGTGTACCTGGAAATGTTTACAATGGGAGAAAGAAGAAGTTAGCAACAGCAGAGCAAGCAGCAATGATTTGGAGTTTCAAACAGCCATCAACACACCCCAGTGATTCCAAAAATGCTTTAAAACCAAGCAGGATCAACAGGTCAACCCAAGGAAAGTTCAAACAAACCCAATCGAACTCCAAAATGAACCCAGGAACATTTACACTTTCAATACACCAGATTGCAATCCAAGTAAACCAAATTCAATTCACATTTAGCCCACAGTCAACATGGACCAGTTATATTTAATACTCATGTAACTCAAGTTTGCTTTTAAAGCTTAATGTCAAAACAGAAACAGAGAAACTCTAGTTACTTTGGATTCAAAGTAAGCTAAAGTGTTGAATCAAAGGCTGGAACTTGAAAGTAAACTGAAGGAAAGCAATGTAACAGTATGTTTTTTAGGCTCAAACTTTTAGTGTATTCTGCTATGCTCTCTTTACTCTCAAAAGAATCTGTCAGAGAACTGAATCCCTCAAAATCTCTATATCTCTATTCTCCTCCAAAAATTGATTTTTCAGACCAAAAAAGAACCTCCTAAACTCTGTCCTAAGCCTTCTCTTTTGTACCCAAACAGATCCCCCCTCTCCAGCCTGTTAAAACACTCCAACCAATAGGGAAACATTTCTTACCCATCATATTCCCTGAATTCTCCACTCAGAAATACTAAAACATTAGTCATTACTACCACTGACCTGTTTCTTTCTTTATTAAATCACAGGGGTATGGGCAGCCTGTTTTTTTTTTCTATTCAAAACCCCTTAAACCTGTAGAATGGTGCCCATGTGACTTCATTTTCCTGACTTTAAGGGTGTATTAAACAATGTATTAACTTAAAGGTCCACTAGTATCACCTGACAGATCAATCACTGGACCACTCTCAATTTTCTCAAATTCCAAATTACCCTCGAAACCCACACTAGAAATGCAGCTATAACCATTTCAAACTTTTCAAATTCAATTAGCTACTGAGATAAGTGAGCTGAAACCAGTGTTCTAAAACATACATTTAACTGAAAACCGCCAAAACTCAGAGATTGACAAATTCAATTTAATGTTCAATTAATTCAATTCAATGTTATTACTGACTAAGTAATGAATTAACCTCTAACTTAAGCATACAAACAAACTATCTTAGTTCAGTCACAAAATTAAAACAAAAACGGAGTAGGAGGAGAATAAACATGGAAATTAAATGAAAAAATAACAAAGAAGAGAGAATTTAAAGATACCCGGAAATCAAACGGACCAAAACTGAAAATTCCTCGTCCCTTTTCTTTGGACTGAAGTGGACTTTAATCGTGTGTTTCCAGTAATGAAAACACATGACTAAAGTCCAATTTAGTCCAAAGATCCTCACAGTGTCGGTTTTGGTCTTCGAGTTAGAATTAGGGCCCCGTTCATTTGATCTAAAATTCGAAGGATTTGGACTCTATTCGAGGGAGGTTAAGGATGGATTTGGGGTGAGGGAGTCAAAGAGGTCGTGGGGTGTGAGTTTGGGATGGTTCAGAGGCGGCGCCACCACCGGGGATCTTGTGGCGGCGGCTAGGGTTCTTGGCTCAAAATCAATATTCGACCAATTCCAGATAGGTTCGAGGGAAGGTATTTGGATATTTGGAATGAGGAAGTGAAGGCGAGGCTAGGGTGTTAATCTGAGGTCATTTGAGTGAGCTAGGGTTTCTGTCAGTTCTTCGATCTAAAATTCGAAGAGATTGGGAATGATTTAAAGAAAATGAAGAGTGGATTCAAAGAGAGGAAGGTGAGGAGGTTCTATGGTGTGAAGGTGGGGGCGTTTGGGCCACCGGAAACGTCGTGAGGCGATTTCCGGTGGGCGGAGGGCGACGGAGCAAGGCGGAGGTATATTTGGTCTCTGAAGGCCCAGAGACGACGAAGATGGAGTGTTCTCAGGGGGGACTGGGTAGGATTTAGGAATATATACGAGGTAGGAGATTGAATCCAAGCCGTTGGATCAGGTGAAATCAACGGTTTGGATTAGCCCCCTAAATAAAACGGTGTCGTTTAGACCTCCTTTGAGACCGGATCGATCTCTGACGGAACGGGTCGGGCCTGGGTAACGGGTTATAGGGGTGATCTTTGGACCGTTGGATTGGTTTAAATGGTCGGCTGAGATATTTTGACGACGAAACGACGTAGTTTCAACATCACACTACGCCGTTTCGCCCGTCTCTGAGGCTGGCTGGTCTAGACCGGGTGAGGGGTGAGGTTTTGGGCCTGGTTTTGGTCCGAATTAAAACAAGCCCAGTTCGTTTTTCTCTTTATTTTCCATTTCTTCCTTTTCTTTTAATTTCTAATTTAAAACTAAAATCCTAGATTAAATTACAAAATCCAAAATTATCTTAAAATGCTAATTAACTCTATATAATAATTATCACACACAATTTAAGCCCTAATTAAACATAAAATCATACAATTTTGGATATTAAATGCCAAAGATACCAAGTACCTATTTTTGTGATTTTTTTATTTTTGTAGAACAAATTTAATTACTCCTAAATGTAGAATTGAATCTCAAATGCAGATGTGACGCATTTTTTTTTTTTGTATTTTTATCATATTCGACAAATAAACATGCACAGACAAATGTAAACAATACAAGAAAAATAGCGCAAAATTCACAACAATTGCAAACAAACAAAAACTATTTTATTTTTTGCATTTTGGGGAGTAATTCTCCTATAGGGCAAAAATCACGTGCTCGCAATTATGAACAACAAACTAAATAAATAATATTTATTTATTATTTTACCACATAAAAATATAACATTAACAATACAATTTATTTATCAAATTTTAATATTTTTTTGTCCCAAAGCTAGTAAATCAATCGGGTATAAAAAAGATACAAATTTAAATACCAACATAACACAAATTAATATGAAAACACATTAAACAATACAAATATGCATGTACTATACGAGTGTCGACATAAACAAAATCGAAATACCTCGATTTAAGTTTTTTGAATTTGATTGAAATCGAATTTTTGCACCCGAAAGAAGGAATCCAAAGCTTGTCTTGTGTGTGGGACCTACACTCCTTGCTTTTTAGAAGACGGGTGGGGCCCAAAATTTTTTTTTTTTAAATTTTCGCGAGGGGGGGAGGGACTAGCAAAAGCTTCTTCTTTGTTTTTAAATGGGGGCAGCGATTGTGTTGGGGAATAAAAAGCCTCGTTTATTTTATTAAGGGCAATTCGCAGTACTATACTATGAATTGTTTATTCGCAGTATAGTACTGCGAATTGCTGGGCGCTAAAAATGGAGAGCCTCAATTCGCAGTACTCTACTGTGCATTAATTAATTTTTTTTTATTAATTCGCAGTACTCTACTGCGAATTACCTTAACGACTAAATTTCCGTTAAGGTAATTTGTAGTATAGTACTGCAAATTATGTATTCAGGTAACTTTTTTTTTTAATAGTAAAAACGTATTTTTTGTCAAAAACTCGTTAGAAAAGTTTCGGACTCGTAATTAACATTGCACTTCTCATGTGCTTAAATTTTAGTACGTCATTAGCCAACAGTTCAACGACTGTCGGTCTTAACAGACAAAATAGGAGTACATATTATAGACAAAGCCTTTTCGAGCGTTTCTTGCGGGGGATTAATCTTTTTTGTGAGACTTATTTTGACAATAACTAGCTAGCTGTACTTGCTTACTCCTGCTTACTAGTACTAATAATGTTGTTGTAGCATCAGTTATTTCCAAATGATTGAAAGTCATGGGGCCCATCAACACCATATTTGTCCTACACAATCATTTGTATTTTTCTTTATGAACAACTTTCAGAAATTAGTCAATAATCTTCTTCGTTTTAAAATTTATAATAATTCAACTAATCTATATCTATCTATCTATATCTATATTATTATAAAAGCACAAATATTAAAACGCTAAATGTTAAACGATCAAAATATTCTTAAAATATTGATTGACTTTTATGTCCTTTGAAAACTAAAGTACAAATAAGGTTATATAGGATAAAATTATAATTACATGTAAATTTTAATAATATGACTGCACTAGAACTCTAAGTTCAGCCTTTTAGGAAATTATTGTTTTGGACTACTCCTCATCACGTCATTATTGAGTACATTTAGATTTTAACCGATTGTGGCTAAAAGTTAGAAGCACTTTCAATTCCTTTTTGTTTGTAGGAATCCTTTATTAAGTTTACTTCTATTATCTTCTATATCTATATTAATATAATAGCACGAATAATTTAGGCTAAATATTGAACGACTAAAATATTCATAAAATATTGATAGACTTTTATAACCTTAAATATTTTTATAATTTAAGGATATAATTATAAATCACCTAAGACTTAAGTTCTTTTTCCATATAAACTACACATAACCCTTAAAATATTTAGCGTCAAACCTAACGAGGAAAGGAAACAATGAGAAATAGCGTATGTATGTTAGGATAAAGATTTGTAGTGGGATAAGGGCTTAACTCACGCTAATAATATGCATGATATGGAAGCTGTAATTCTTTTTCTTTTTGGACATACAAGATACACCTCCTATCCTTTGTTCTTCAAGTAGTAAAAAATATTATAGTATTAGGTATGAAACGTGAAAAAGTTAATAATAAGTGTAGAGAAATAATTTTAAAAGGCTTACAAACCAAATTGGTGCAGCAATACATATCTTGTTCTCTAAAAGCCTTAAAACCCCACTAATGATCTTTCATGTTCTTTCTTCTTCTATTCAGTTGAATATATTAATGATCTTCTACAATTTCAACCCTTAATTCCTTGTTCTATCAAATAAATAAAAATGTCACGACCCCAACCCCGGTCGTGATGGCGCCCATCACATTGCTAGGCAAGCCTCACCAATTAATAACCTTAACTCATTTCTCATACAGTTCATTATTAGCTAACACAGTTAAATTACCAAATCATCATATTAGAAGTCTGAAATAAGAGTTAAACATGCGGAATTTCGAATAATAATCCTACTACATAGCCCATATAGATCCGGTGTCACAAGTCTGAGCCTCTAATACAAGTTTAATAGCCTAATACATAGCAATCTAGGAAATACGGATAAAATAAGAGGATAGAAGGGAGAGATCAAGGCTGCGGACGCAGTGCAGCTACCTCGATACTCTCGGATATGCGCTGCCCAACTAAATATCCTCAACATCCTTAGATGCACCTCGATTTGCACGCAAGATGCAGGGAGTAATGTGAGTACTCCGAACCAGTGAGTAATAAGCATAAATAATGACTGAGAATAAGAAATCATGGAGAAACACAGAGTAATCTACAATGCAGCAATTTAAAACAAATAATATGAAAGCGATAAACCAATAAAATCGAAATGTGGAAATGCTAGGGCAGATAAGCAGTTAAGTGACAGATATATATATATATAAAGAAAATCAACACATAGAACAGTATTCTGCTGTGGCGTGCAGCCCGATTCATAAATTTATCGTCGACGGTGTCACACCTCCTTTTTTTACTACACCCCCGAAAGGATGTAATAAAGGAAGTTTTTCCAATTAAAGAACAATCAAAACGGAATTTATTTTAAGAGATTCAAAGTCGCCACTTGGGAGATTTATGGTGTCCCAAGTCACCGTTTTGAATCCCGAATCGAGAAAAAGGTTTGACTCTGTTTAACAGTCACGAACCAAAAATCCGAGTATGGAATTATGTTAACCCGAGAGAAGGTGTTAGGCATTCTCGGGTTCCGTGATTCTAGCACGGTCGCTCAACTGTCATGTTCGGCTTAATTATCTGATTTTAATACATATTCAAACATATAGAGCAATTTTAAACTATTTACCGCTTTTAATTAGTTTTAAGGAAAATTGAACGTCGTTTAAAACGTGTCTTTGGATCGCGTCACATGAAATGCACCCGCAATCCGGAACACGTCTTATTCAACGTTTTGGGATTTGGATTTGGGTCACATGAAATGCATACCCGAGTTTAAGAAGGTAAAATTATTAAATAACGCGTCTGAAAGAAACTAACGCGTTGTTAACTTCGGAGGGCCATGAAAATTAGCTAAATGGCACACCTCGTGTTCTAAATATTTTAAAGACACAATTAAAGAGGCCCAAGCATTTGAAATTCTATTAGGCTTGGCACACCTCTATTCTAATTTTAAAGGAAATTTAAAGCTACATTGTTGAGCGCCATAACTACATTTGCTAAATATGGCACACCTCGCTTACATGAAAGCCCAATTGGTTAATAAGAATAAAATAAGCACAACTTCTAATTGTTCAGACGCGATTTATTTGAAGGCTAAAGTGATTTATTGAGCTTAGCCAACTGCATAGAGCATATCAAGACTCCTAACGTTGGGCATGGGATCCATATGAGCCCAATTCCAACGAGAAATGGAACTGAAGAACCCCAAAATGACAATATTAAATAAAGGCCCAAGAGGCCCATACCCCTGTAAATTTATCATTACAAGATCAACCAAATTGAACATATCATTACTGAATACTAAAAAAACTGATTGGAATTTAACTTCAAGATATTTAAAATATAACCCCACTCACATAATAACCAATCCAACTACAAAGACCAAAATCTGCGGAGAGCATACTGATTATTAACTATTTTCATGCTTTGAATCTACTTCAAATTGTCCTGAATTAAAAAAAACTAACATCACAGGTCAGTAAGATAGTACTGCTATGCTATTTCGTTACAAACACCAGCTTCTGACTGGACAACCATTTCAACAGCCTCGCTAATACAATAATACAAACCAAACTCGAAAGCAATACAATTCTAGTTACTAACTATAATACTCCGAATTAGAAGATAATCACCATACTAAAATGACAGGATTTAATTAACAACTACAGTCATGCTTTGACAAGTGCATTAAACAACTTAGAAGCCATATAATGGTTACAAACAACTGAGTTTATCATTGATGTTCAACTCAAGCTTCAGATTACACGTCAAATAGCATCCATAGAGATTGGAATATACCTGAAATGAGAAGAATAAGTGAACAAGGAGGGATCAGAAGTTAAACTTCAGCAGGGAATGAAAACAACAACAGACAGCCCCAGATCTAATGATGAGACCACAGAACTGACTCCAAATTCAATGGAACAGTAGACTCAACAGTTCAAAACCCAGAGAAATGCAATTCGAACAACTAATACCAACTCCAAACAACCAGATAACTCAAGCAACACCCAAATATAAACTCACTAACTAACATTCAAGCCATTTCAAAGCCCGGACAGAAAATAAAAACAAAAATTGATTCAGAGATGAAAACTTTCAAGGTTTAGAGCTGAAATCCGATGGAACAGTAGCAGCCTCCGATTTTCTCTGTTTTTTTGCTCTCTAATTCTTATTCAAACCATTTTTAAAAGTGCCAAATCATTCGCAAGTGCTTCAGGGGTTGAGAACTTTAGGAATCAGAGAGGAGTTTCAATAGAACAATGTTTTTTTCTCCAAATTCTAGCCGACTGTATTGTTTGTGTTTTTAGCTCTTAATCCTTGCCTTCTAAGGCAAGAAAGAATGTCTTTATAGGCAAGTAAGTAGGGCAGATTTTTAGAAGTTATTTTCCCTTTCAAATTATGTTATTAGCTTAGAGACCCTCCAGTTATTGACTTGTTTTCCATGTTAGCATCTGAAATTCCATAGAAGACCCCTACTAGAAGTTTCTACAACAGTTACCAAAGATTCCTCACATAAACTACCCAAATTACCCTCCAACTCTTCTATTTTTTTACTTTCCCTTTTACGTAGGTTAGGCTGACCCAATGGCCTAACTGGGTTCCAAGCCTGGGCCTGAACAGATGGGCCTCTAATGCCCAGGTCTGCCTTATCCCCCAACCCAAAAGGAAGTCTTAACCTATTACAATAAGACAAACTCAAATCAAGCATTAATAAGAAAACAAAACACACAAAAGTTGAACCAGTAGAATCCTAGAGTATTGAACCAGACTACACTAATTAATTAAGACTACTACTAAATAGAAAGGAAAAAGAAATCAGAAAATCGATTAAATTAAACTAACCCTGACAATTACCAATCAGATTAAAATAAAGGAAACCAAGGACTATCCTACTGTATCAAATTCACTAACAGAATAAAGAGACGGGTAGAGAAACATAATGAAATTAACATCGAGGAAACTAGAGGGACCAGGTCTAAAATTAAATGGACATACCATCAAAAGAGAGGACATGTACTGTCCATTCTTCTACTAGAAACCTACTGAAGATTCGATGACTGGTGCTGCTTGACAAACTTTGTTGATTTTTGGTCTTGCATGGGGGCGTTGGGCCTCGAAATGAGTCAAAATAAATGCCAACCTTTTGCTCTCATGGAGAACAACTGATTGACATAAGTTCTGACCCATTAACGGCCCAATACACCCCTTGAACATTGAAAGAAGGCGCAGAACCTGGGCTTCTATTTTAGCATCTGATTTAAGATTAAAAGCCAAGGTTGGGGATTTTTGGGGTGTTTATGTTAAATTTGTGTTTCATGGAGGGTGGGGGTTCGAGGGTATCGATTTGGGGTTGTTTGGTGGTGGCGACGTCGGGCTTGAAGTGGTGGGGAAGGGCGGTGGCGTTAGGGTCTTTGAGGTAGAGAAGACGAACTGGTTTGAACTAACCAGTTCTGAAGGATTTTCGGACATTATTAAGCAACCTCGGAAAAGTGCTCTGAGCCGTTAATTAGATGGAGCAAAAATGAATGGTCAGGATTTGATCGCAATTTATGAAACTCAAAACGACGCAGCCTATGCCTATACTACGTCGTTTGGTCTTCAACGAAGCCTGACTAGGTTAGACCTGGGATTTTGGATGGACTTGGGCTCGGGAGACGGGTTTCTGGGGGAGGAAAATGAATTGGGCTGGGACTTTTAATTAATTCGGCCCAAACTTTGATCTTCTCAACTCTTTTATTTTATTTCAAAACAAACTTAATTCAAAATTCTTTTTTTTGTTTTTCTTTTCCTTTTTTTCTCTTTTTGTTCAAAATTTAACTAAAATCAGAATTAATTCCTGGAACTAAAAAAAACTAATGATAATTAACACAATTAATCAAAAACAAATTAACAGAAAAACTACTCATAATCAACGCTAAAACTAAAAGTGCAAATTAAACTATTTTTGTGATTTTTCTATTTTATAATTTAATTGATTTTCTAATTAATCCTAAAATGCAAAGTTAAATCCTAAATTCGAAATGCAAACAATTAACAGACAATGTTAAAAATCCACAAAACTGCAAACACTGGAAGAAGTTATTTTGTTTTGAATTTATGGGAGTACTTCATATAGGGCAAAAATCACGTGCTCACAGCTGCCCCTCTTTGCTCGGAAACATGAAGAGTTTTCGTACAAAGATAAGCGAGCGAATACGAGCAATTTTTGCCCGTTTGAACATCTGTATGAAGAATTTTGAAAGAGTTGACCGCACCCTGCTTATGAGGTTACCTACATATCTTTGGCTAAAAAGGAATCAGGTCAGTGTAGTTCGAGAAGATCTGGTAGCTAGGACAACCATGAAGCTGTGATTTCACTATTGCTGCTACTGCTACTACTTACTGAACCCCCTTATTACTCCGTGTCAAAAATAAAAATAAACTAGACTAAGCTATGATCTATGAATTACAAAAGATCCTATCTATATCTTCAAACTTGCTCTTGTGGTTCTTGTTGCCTTGTTGACTTGTATTCTCCCGGCGAAATACTTTTGTTGCTGTGATGTTTTGCCCTTTCTCCGAGTGATGCTTGACTGCTAAAACTTGAAATATAGTCCTCTGTTCTCCAGGCGGGCTCCTGACTGCTGAAACTTGAAATATGTACCCCTATTCTCCAAGCGGGCTCCTGACTTCTGAAACATGAAATGTATGCCTCTGTTCTTCAGGCGGGCTCCTGATTTCAACAAAATAGACAAAACAAAGAAAATTGTCTGCCCCAATTTGGTGGTTGTGCGTCACATTACCGGATATTAATAAGAATTTGAAAACTAAAACTTGAATTGTAATACCTTTGTTCTTCAGGCGGGCTCCTAACTGCTGAAACTTGAAATGTATGCCTATGTTCTCCAGGCGGGCTCCTGACTGCTGAAACTTGAAATGTATGCCTCTATTCTCCAGGCGGGCTCCTGACTGCTGAAACTTGAAATGTATGCCTCTGTTCTCCAAGCGGGCTCCTGACTGCTGATACTTTAAATGTATGCCTCTGTTCTCCAGGCGGGCTCCTGACTTCGACAAGATAGAGAAAACAAAGAAAAGTTTTTGCCACAGTTTGGTGGTTGGGCATCATGTTACCAAATATTAGTAAGAATTTGAAAACTAAAACTTGAATTGTAATACCCATGTTCTTCAGGCGGGCTCCTGACATCTGAAACTTGAAATGTATGCCTCGGTTCTCCAGGTGGGCTCCTGATTGCTGAAACTTGAAATGTATGCCTCTGTTCTCCAGGCGGGCTCCTGACTGCTAAAACTTGAAGTGTATGCCTCTGTTCTTCAGGCGGGCTCCTGGCTACTGAAACTTGAAATGTATGCTTTTGTTCTCCAGGCGGGCTCCTGACTGTTGAAACTTGAAATATATGCCTCTGTTCTCCAGGCGGGCTCCTGACTTCAACAAAATAGACAAAACAAATAAAATTTTCTGACACAGTTTGGTAGCTGGGCACATGGGTGAGTGTTAAACTGAATTATTCTACCAACTATTATAAGAATTTGAAAGCTAAGTCCTATTATCCATGGAGGTCCTAACAACTCCTAACAATTACGAACCTAAGTTATATCTTCTAAAGGTATTACTTTCGTTGAGTCCTGTTATCTGAGAGGGTCTTAAACTACGTCCTATTTTCCAGGAAGTCCCTGAAAACTCCTAATTGAATCCTATCTTAAACATACAATATTTGAAACCAACTTACACTCCTCTATGTTATTCATGATTGTCTTGAATTTTAATTAAGCCACACTTTATGGTCAAACCTAATTAGTGCTTGATTTTCCCTTACGGGGAGTTCCTCCGAAACAAACGAATTTTTCTGCCCCTGTTTCAATCCCAAAAAAATCTTGTCAGTTTAAAATAGTGGTTAGTTGATGGCATTCTTGCTGAGGATGTCCCCCCTGTCGTGTTTTGCTTTGACCTGCTTCCCTGAACTGGCCCTGAACCGCTTGACTTTCTGACTGACTTTCAAACCCCATGACCTTTGACTATCCGAGTGTTCTACACCCATACTGTTGTTTTACACCTCTGACCCCTTTATCTGAACCCTTGCATTTCCCCTGACATTACCAAATCATTCCACCGATAAAACTTTCGGTGATTCCTTGTATCCACTTTACATCGCATTGTCACTAGTATGCTATGCCCACGCTGTGCTTTGCAATTTTAGAAGTTGGTAGTGAGCCTTGAAATACTTTCTCATTTCCTTAGAACAAGACTGACATTGAAGCATCTTAGGAAAATAAAAACCCAACAGAAAATGAAATGCAATGATTTTGTGTGTCAAGGATAAGAAGAATCCAAAACCGGATGACTGCTAAAAAGGAAAAGAAAAAAACCTATCTGAATGGAACAGCTGGTACCAATGATCATGACATGCATTTCGGAATAATCGGCCCAATCTGTCCAACCAACCAGCTTTCAGTTGCCATACTTTGTTGCCCCAGAATTTCCATGACCTGATTGTTTTACCCAAACCTTGACCTTGTTCATCCTGCGGTGCCTTGAAACAGTTTTCCACCAACAGACCTCTCTCATTTGTTCATTTCTCAACTCATTTTCGCCTTATGGTGCCAGTGAGGGTTTTCACCAATAAGACTCTCTCATTTTAATTTCTCTCAACTCCCATCACCTTACGGTGCCTGTGAAGGTTTTTACCAATAAGACTCTCTCATTTTTATTTCTCTCAGCTCTCGTCGTCTTACAGTGCCCGTGAAGGTTTTCACCAATAAGACTCTCTCATTTTCATCATTTTTTCGATTGGACCAGAGTGTTGTCCCTGACATGGATTACCTCTTTTTGCTTGACTTGGCATTTCTTGATGACTGATCAGAAGGTATTTCTTTGGACCGTAATGCAGGTTTTTGGACTGGATTAGAAAGAAAGGGTATCAAAAGCTCAAAACAATTTAAATGGGTTCAAAATTACAACTTTCGGAATCGAATCTCTTGCACCATCACAACTTCTGCCCCAGTTTCTTGATTGGGGACTTTTGGAGTTTTTATTACGATGGGACCGAACCGTGAGGCTGCCTATGTATCCTTAAAAGGAATCAGGTCGAACGTAGTTCATCTGACTACTTTTGTTGTTGCTACTTTTCTTTTTATTTTCTTTTCTTCTTTTTTTCTTTTTCTTCTTTTTTTCTTCTTGATTTTTTGTTTTCTTTTCCTTTTTCTTCTCTTTCCCTTTTTTCTTTTCCTCTTTCTTTTCTTCTTTCTCTTTTCTTTGTTTTCTTTCTTTTTTTTCCCTTCGCTTACTTTCCATGCTTGTGTTTATGATCTTTGTTACTGATTCCAAAAGAGGGGTATGAAAGAAAATAAATAAGGCTCAAAGGGGTAGCAAAGGATAAAGTGTTTATATAGCATAACAAAATTCCTTCGTCATTCCGATCGTCAAAATATGCCAAGTACAAACAAATGTGATTAATTCAAAGAAAATCATACATAATATCTCTTGACTGCATCGGAATCGATTGCCATTTCAACACACTTACCTTTTATGTCTGTCAAATACAAAGCACCATTGGACAGCACTCTCGTCACGGTGAGCGGCCCCTGCCAATTTAGGGCAAACTTGCCTCTGGCCTCGGCCTGATGTGGAAGAATACTCCTCAACACTTGCTGACCCCCTTCGAACTTTCATTGGCGCACCTTCTTATTATATGCTCTCGCCATTCTCCATTGATGCAACTGGCCATGACACACTGCTGCCAACCTTTCTCATCGATTAAACTCAATTGCTCCAGGAGGATTTTGACCCACTCATCATCATCATATTCTATTTCATCATCACACTCAATTTCGTGTATTATTGTTTCAGAATTGGATTGGCTTTTAAGACTGGTCCGAAGATTCCTCATGCATGTTATGTCATTGAAACCAGTATAAAAGAACTGTACAATAAAGAAAAGAAAAACAAAAATGAAACGATCGGGAATGAAGAAGAACAAGGGAAATTGCATTTCATTGAAATTGAAAGATAACAAGGTTTAACACATCCAAACGGACGAAACATAGAATATGAATCACAACCCTGAAATAATCCAGACAAGTAAAGAAAATCAAAGCCCACTACCAAAACTCCCTCCGAGTAGGAAGAGGAGTCACTTCCCAATTGTTGATCTTCACATTTGCATGACAAAATGCACTTCTTCGTCACCAGAACCTCCCCTAATTTCTACCGTGTTTACTTCGTCAAATAATCTTTGGACCCTCTCAAATCGACTCCTCATCAAAGACAACCACAAGCTTTGGAACTGATGACACCGGATGCTTCACTGCCCGTGACTTGACAAAAGTCCTGAAGAGGTGTGGTATAGGCCTAGAGGGCGGCCATGCTTTCCTTTCCAACCTTGTAGCCTTCTTCACATCATCTCTTGTAGACTTGAACCCTAGACCAAATGTACCCAGATTTTTACGTAGAGATACGGGCTGCACAATACCTTGCAAAGATGCGCCCAGACCTTTACCCGGCAACAAACCATACTTCAACATCTCATTTGCTACCATACAGATCAAAGGTGATAACCTAGGCATTGAAATGCATTTCCCTTTAGGAATCTTTCCGACAGACATCGTTTCGGAAGTTTGATAAGCTACAGGTCCTTGATCATCTCCAGCCTTAATAAATGGAACAGATGAATCTTCATGAAAGGATAAATCCTCTTCCCCACGCACAACTATATCTTGTTTGTCCCACTCAAATTTCACCATTTGTTGTAGCGATGATTGCACTGCCTTAGAAGATTCAATCCAAGGCTCACCCAATAACAAATTATACGGGGCGACCACGTTTAGCACTTGAAACTCCACACTGAATCAAACTGGCCCTATCACCAATTCAAGCGTTATATCTCCAGCAAAACCTTTTCCTTTCCCATCAAGACCTCGAACACCTACACTGCTCATGTGGATTCTTTCGGTGTCGATCTTCAACTTTTGCAATGTGGACAGAGGGAAAATATTCGCACTAGATCCATTATCCACCAATACTCTGGTGACAAAATAATTTTCGCACTTCACCGTGATACATAGATCTCGATTGTGTTCAGCACCCTCTATAGGAAGCCCATCGTCTGCAAAAGTGGTCATGTTTGCTTCGAAGATCCTGCTAGCAATCTTTTCTAATTGATTTACTGTGATGTTATCGGGAACATGTGCCTCTTTCAGAATCTTCATTATGACCCCGCGATGTTCATCTAATTGTGTCAACAAAGATAGCAGAGAAATATTAGCTGTAATTTTCCTTAATTGTTCAACAGTGGAATAGTCTTGCACTTTTATCTTTCTCATTAACTCTTCGACCTCCTCCTCGGTCACTAATTCCCTTACTGGCATTTGGTTACCCTTGAAGAGCTTGGCTTTCCTTAGTTCTTTGGAGGTAAGACATTCTCTGAAATGATTCAATCCTCTGATCTCAACACATTTTTCCTCCACTTCTTTACCTTTGTGTGTCATTATTGCTCGTTTGCAGTTTCCCGGGACATCCTTTTGCCTCATCCGTTGGCAACTGAGTTGTTGATTTAATAATAATAGGGGTAGCGGGAGACCCTCTCACAACTACAACAGGCTTGCTTGGCATCCCTAATACCACCAACTTTGGCTTTTTCCGACTTGCCCCGACATCATTTGAAGACCTTTCTGCAAACATCACACATTTTCTAGATAGCTCAACTTGCTCCACAACCTTAGCGGGTTTTTCAATTTCAATAGGAGGTCCGAGATGAGGAGTGTACCAGTATGGACCCGAGGTCTTGAATGTTGGTTTTGTGCCGTAGTATTAGGCATCAGGAACTTTGAGCAAGGTTTCACTAGAAGATAGAAGGGTGTTGGCATGGGGAGGAGCTGCAACAATAGGAGTAGTTAATGACATGCTTGTATTGGAGGGTGGAGCATGAAAAGGCTGGGACAAAATGCCAGGGTAATTGTGGCAAGGGGTAAATCCTGGGGCACGTTGGGAGGAGAGTCCAACGGCATTGGGAATCTGGGATTGTGATGGTAGTGGGATAGAAGCAAGACTTTCGATGTAGTTGGTGGGGAATGAGGGTAAAGGGTGCCCACTAATCCAAGCCTGGTACATATCCGCTATCTAACGTTTCAACCTTTGGGCCTCTTCTTTCAACTCAAATTCTTATTCGACAACACCTATGTCTGATCCCTTACTAGTCATGGCTGTCTTGCTATTTGACCTAGCGTGCATGGATGATTTGCTCGAATGCCACAAACTAACCACCTGCCTGGACTTAATATAACAAAATAAAGCCATCACGTTAGTGTTAGGGCATTTAACATAAGATAATCTCACTTTATGTGCAATGCACCTAGCCACGGTTATCGGTTCTAAAATGACTTCGAGGGTACAAAGGTCAGTTGGCATCATCCCAAGTTGTCCATTTCACCCTCTCTTTTCTTTGCTTTTCTAGCACTTCTTTAGCTCGCTCATTTTTTCTTCCCCCTTTTTCCTTTCGGATTATCACCCTTTTCTTCCCTCTCATTTCTCACATCCCATGACTTCACCTCTCTTTTTTTCTTTCTTCTCTCTTTTATTTTCCTTGATTTTTCCCCTTTTTTCCTTTCCTTTTCTTTTAATAAATAAAAAAAATGATTCGATCGAACCCTATGTAGGTTGCCTACGTATCATGACTCCGCATAAATCGGATCTTTACATAGTTTTGGAAGATCGTGAATAAGGTAAACAAACTGACATTCTTTTTCTTTAATGACTACTCTGATGAGAAAAGAGAAATAAAAGAAGCAAATCTCTTTTTTATTTTTTTTGAATTTTCTAGACTTAATGTTCTATGACCTATTCTAGAATTTTCTAGGAAGCTATGGAAGTCGCGTATTACGGTTGTAGGCTAGGAGGTAGTTGACTTTGTACCTTTGTGAGCCTAGTTCGGCAGGTTTTTGTCTAAGATAGCTAAGGGCAATGTAATAATAGTGTTTTACTATTTGTTATTTTCGATCCAGGACCCATTTACAAACCATTACTTTTGCTTTGAATTACTATTATTATTATTATTATTATTTTTTTTTTTTTTTCTTTTTTTCCTGCTTTCTATGTTCCTTTTACCATATGATTTTCGCGGTGAATCTAATACTCTCTTCTTTTGCCTTTTTATTATCTTGAGCCGAGGGTCTTTCGGAAACAGCCTCTCTACCCCTCCGGGGTAGGGGTAAGGTCTGCGTACACACTACCCTCTCCAGACCCCACTTGTGGGATTTTACTGGGTTGTTCTTGTTGTTGTTGTTGACCTATTCTAGACTCAAGCTTAACGAGCATTTTTTTTTTCTTTTGAAACAAATACTCTATCAAGGAAAAACACTAAAAGAGAATGATATTTTTGATTTTTTTTTAAGAAAAGAAGGAAATCTAAAGAATAAACCACAGAAACATATTTTGAATTTTCATTTGATATCCTGACGCAATATTTCGAAACAAGCAACAAAATATTTTGGATTTCAACTTTGATTGCCCCTAAGAAGAAATTCTAATGATAAAGATAAAGTATTTTTATTATTTTATGTACAATATCCTAAAGTTCTAATGAAAATTAAAAAAAAAATTATTTTTCACTAATTTTCCAAAGAAACACCTCAAAAGAAAATCTTTTGGATTTTGGAATTACCTCCTTAAAGAAAGCTTTTAAAGAAGTACTAAAATAATTCTTTTTTTTTTAATTTTGATCCTAATATACTAAAGGAAACATAAAAATAATTTATTTTAAGTCCTAGATATTAATTGCCTAAAGGAAAGACAATCTCATTTTGTTTTTCCATTTCTAGAACTAGTATTCTAAAGAAAACTTATAACGGAAATATAAAATGTAACATCTCTCTATTTTTTTGGATTTTTGAATTACACCACACCTTGTTAAATATAAAATAAGAATTACAATAAGAAAACTTGACATCACTGTACAAAACTTAGAAAGTAAAAGACGACATAAAAAAACATACTAAAAAATATCTAAAAATAAAAATAAAAATAAATCTCCTTAAGCAACTCCTGAATGAAGCGGTCCTGAGGTATCTGTCTTGCTCAAACTCCGGTTAGTAAATTCACACTTCTATGAAAAACTTAAACCAACATTATGTGAGACAATAACATTCCCTATTAGACACATGCAAGACATGGTTGCGATTAGTTTTGCAAAATGACTTATTTAGCCCAAAAGGTGGCTAGAAGTGTAAAATTGGCTAAGACCCCGTAAAGCCAAAAACCTAAGCTTACTAGGAAGACTGGACCCTATGTGGATTGCCTACGTATCATGCCCCGAAAGACGAGAATCAGGTATGCGTAGTTCGGGCAGATTGGATATGGTTGAGAATTAAAAAAAATAACTAATTTAGAGAAAACATATTTTTTGCTTTTCTTGAAAAATAATGAAACATGCAAAATCTTTTTGGATCTTTTCCCTTTTTTTTTTTATTTTTTGTTTTTCGAAAAATGATGAAAAAGTGCAAAATCTCTTTTTGAATTTTAAGCTCTCTCTTTTTTTCTCTTTTTTTTAATTTATTTTTCACTGTTTTTTCATTTATTTTTTTTCATTTGCCCTCAGCTATCCTTGGTCCGCCAAATGACCCTTTTACCCTTGAACAAATGCAACATGTAGCACATAGGATGCATCAAGATGATCTGTTATTTTCAGGTCACCTGTCCTAGATGGACCCAACCCCTGTGTTGAGTCCCCTAAGTCAAAATAAATATGATGCAAACAAACGTTCCTACTAGGGATCCGGCATGAGGCTGAGTTATTCTAGGTTCAAAACCTGGGTTTGTTGTACTAGACCTGGCTTACCCGAGCGGACAACTCGAGCCGAGGAGGAGGCAGCGTACCGGGAATACAGAAGCTTCACCGGCTTAGCAACTTATCCGAACCTCGTTCTAGAATGGGATTGGACTCTAGACAGAAAAGAAGTCACACGAAGTGCACCCTTCTTCATGATTTAGAAGACTCAAATAGAAGATGGGTTTCGTAGCAGTTTATATACACAATTAACCAAATATCAAAGCGGTAAAGCATTTAGCACATTAATCCCAAACATCTAACACAATCAGATAAAGCCAAATATAACAATTTAACTGAGCTCGAATTCTAAACCTTGAACCAAAAAGTTCTGGGTTCTTGTCACCAGCAGAGTCGCCAGAGCTGTCACACCTCCTTTTTTTACTACACCCCCAAAAGGATGTAATAAAGGGAGTTTTTTCAATTAAAGGACAATCGAAACGGAATTTATTTTAAGACAATTAAACTATTTTTTGTGATTTTTCCATTTTATAAAATAATTAATTTTCTAATTAATCCTAAAATGCATAGTTAAATCCTAAATGCAAAATGCAAACAATTAACAGACAATGTTAAAAATCCAAAAAACTGAAACACAGAAGAAGTTGTTTTGTTTTAAATTTATGGGAGTAATTCATATAGGGCAAAAATCACGTGCTCACAGACGACGCTCATTGGGGGTGTACAGACTCCGGGAGGGGACCCTTATGGCCCAAGCGCAATAACAAGCCATCTCGTGGCACCAATCTAGGCCCTCGGCCTCATATCAATATCAATATAACACTGTTGTAGCGTGCAGCCCGATCCCATAGTGTCCTCACATCTGGCCCTTGGCCATACTCAGTCCAGAAATCTTGTAAGCCCATCGGGCATTAGTAAAACAATAGTTCTCAGCCCAAAACATAATTTAACATATCATTTTAGTTTAAAATATCGAGAAAAAAATGGCTGACTTGTAAAACAGTAGAAACAGTGCAGCTGAGTCCAAGTAGTAAATCAAAACAGTGAGGAAATAGTGATAGAAACTCCCCGAAGGGTTCAAATAGTTGGCACGAAGCCCAAATATGGCAATCAGTCTAAATAATGATGATATCCATTAAGCTTCAATCAAATACGCGGTAAAAACATCACTCGAGATGGACCAGGTCACAATCTCCAATAGTAAACGACCCTACGCTCACCATCAAGCGCGTGTCTCACCTCAATATAGAACTACGATATGCAAATCTGGGGTTTCAAACTCTCAGGATATCATTTACATTCATTACTCACCTCGAACCGGCTAAAACTCTAGCTCTCTATGCCCTTGCCTCTCAAATCGGCCCCCTCGCGCATCGAATCTGACCAAAACTAGAGCGAATACATCACAATAGGCTAAGGGAATAAAACCCAAGCGAAAACAATCGAAAAATATTAAAAATCCCGAAATTAGCAAAACCCGAGCCCCGGCCCCACTTTTCGAAACTCAGAATTATTCACATCAACGGGTTCCTTGTCACTCCATGAGTCTATACATATAAAGAACACCAAAATCGGAGTCCAAATGACCCCTCAAATCCCAAATTAAAATTCCAAAATCTCAAGCCCTAGTTTCTTCCATTTTTGGTTAAATTTCCGTGAATTTCTAGGTTAATTTCACAATATAATCACGTTTTTGGTTCATAAAACTTACCTCCAATCAATTCGCCTCGAATCCCTTTTCAATTTCTCCCAAAGAGCTCTCAAAATACTCAACAATGGTGGAAAAATAACTTAAGCTCGCGGATGAAATGTTTAAAAACCCTTCTGCCCAGCTACTGACTTCCTTCTATGCGAACGCGACCCCAGGCTCGCGATCGCGAAGGGCAAATTTTCCAAGCCTAAAAAATGTGCTATGTGAACGCGATGCCATCCCTGCGAATTCCATGGTTCAACTTTCCACAACTATGCAAACGCGTCCCGCTCTATGCGAATGCGAAAAAGAATCTTACCTGGGTCCCCAAGGCCTTCTACTCGAACGCGAACGCGAAGCACCTGTAGCTCACACTTCGCGAACGCGAAGCACCAACCGCAAACGCGAAGACAAGTCTCACGCCTACCCAAATTGTCACGATCCAAAATCCACTGAGGATCGTGGTGGCGCCGGATACTGCTGTCAGGCAAGCCAACCAAAATACATAATTAAATTCCAATTTTTGTATTGTATAAAATCATTTATACATTAAATAACGAATAATAAAATTTACAGAAACAACCGCGAAATCTTTAACAAACTTAACATTTAATAATCCATAAATCCTCCCAGAACCCGGTGTCACAAGTGCATGAGCAATTTCTAAGAAATAATGTAATACAACAATCGTCCGGAATACAATATTGGATAGAAATAAATACAGAAAACTGAAAGAGACTCTGCTAGCTGTGAATCGCCCCGAGAAGTGCAGCTCACCTAAGTCTCCATATTATCTGTGCTGCTACTCCCAGTAGGCAACTAGAGATACGTATGTCAGTGAAAAAAATGCACAGAAGTGTAGTATGAGTACGAAAACAACGTGTACCCAATGAGTATCCCGTCTAATCTCGAAGAAGTAGAGACGAGATGGTCGACTTCGACACTTACTAATGGTCCAATGATGGTATATCCATAATATATTAAATCGTAAATTTTTACAAACATGATTACAATTCAATGGGTTGAAACAAAAAAACAATTCTTTCTTTTATAGGAAAGCATAGCTTTTCATCCTTTATACATATATTCTTAAGCAAGAAAGAGGCAGTAACAACTTCAATAAGTTTCAAGGCAAGCGATGCAAGCATTCGCAAATCATGCCGATGTCGACGGCCCGCTCCAACAGAAATGTAAAGTGTGCACTACCGAGCGTCGAACGACGCGAACCATAAATGCATCTCCGCTCGCGAATTATCCATGCGACGTGGTCAACATAAAATAAACAATCACCCTGCTCGCGAATCATACATGCGACGCAGGTACACATAAAAATATATGCTCAAATAGCCAATTAAGAATTTATCGGGGAATAATTATTCAAATAGAAGCCACTTTCTCTTTTAACAATTTAAGAAAAGAAGTCAAATCCTTTTGAGAAAGTATTTATTAATTCGGTATGGTTTAAACAATTCGAGCTATCAATAAGACTACAAATATTCTAAGTATAACATGTTTTTGGGTCCTAGACTACCTGGACAATAGCATAATAGAAGCTACGCACAGACTCTTGTCACCTCGTGCGTACGTAACCCCCACAAATAGAAGCACTTAACCAATTAATTTACCTATGGGGACAATTCCCTCTTACAAGGTTAGAAAGGAGACTCACCTCACTCCAGAGATCCATAACCGGCATTCCACGCCCTTCCGAAGACTCTAGTTGATGCACAACGCTCCAAAACTAGCCAATAGTTATTGCAATCCACTAATATACGATAAAATACTCATATTAATCCAATTTATAACAATTCCTAACCTCGATCGAAAAGTTGACAAAATTACCCTCGGGCCCACGCGCCTGGAATCCAAAAAATTTCGAAGATAAAGTTTACCCATAGCCTCACGAACTCAAATATATAATTTTCTCTAAATTTCATACCCAAAATCGTGGTCAAAATTCAAGAATACTAATTTTCTAGGTTTTTCCTCAAACCCCAAATTTTCTACCAATTTACATGCTAAAATCCACACAAAATCAATATATTTAACTCAAGATAGATGGGGTTGGCTTACCTTGTCGATGATGATGAAACACCCAACTTGAAGCTCTCCAAAATCTCCCATACCAAGATAAAAATGGTTGAAATGAACTCAAACCCTGATTTTAAAACACCATTCTGCCTCCAGCAATTTCCGCACCTGCGATCCTATGACCGCTTCTGCGGTTCCGCAGGTGCGGCCACTCCACCGCTTCTGCGGTTGTTGATACCCAATTTTTCCCAGAGTATTTTGTATATACCCAAAATACTTTCAAAATAACATATACATATGTATATAAGCATGCCCAAGAGTTTTGGTATTTTTTTCTTATTTTTTAAGATTTTAAAACCAATTTATTGTCTATTTTAATGGTAGAAAATTCAATAATTATTCCCAAACTATCATGTTTGGTGAATAATTTATTTTTCATTCTCATATTTACATCAAAATATAATTAAGGTGATTTTTGTATATTTTAATTGCATGTAATTGCAAGTTTAGCCTATCTTAAGATTAACTGCATTTTATAATTGTAAAATTGGTTCCAATATTGTTAAATTAATATTTATATGCTATTTACTGACTCAGTACTTTTAATTTAATTTCAAAATTATTTTTACTATTTTTTAAAATAAAAGGGAAAAACTAGCTATTTAAAATATAGCCCCAATTCGTTTCAATTGTATCCCCATTTACATTTCAAAATTTTTAGCCTGAAACTAACCCAATTTCAAGCTTAAAATCGGACCAGCCCAATCCTGTCTAACCCAACCCAATAACCTGTTTATCCTACCCGACCCAAGGCTCTTTTAATCCAGACCGTTGATCAATCTGATCAACGGTCACGATCTCCTCTTTCCTTTTTAATTTACCTAATCCAACCCTAATCCCCCCATTTCCTTTCGGTAGCCACCTTTGGATCCTCTCATCTCTCAGACTCTCTCGACCCTTCCCCTAACCCTAGCAGTTTCTCGTCATCCTCACCCCAAAACTCACCGGAATCCATGGCTTCTCAGGCCATGGAAACCCTATACTCACCTCCTATATGCCTGATGCTCGAAGGTTCGAGGCCAGACTTCGAAGGTTTTTACTCAGTCCTTCACCGATTCGATGTTTCCGGCCTTCTCCAGCCTTGCTCCGGCATATCCAAGGCTCAGGAAACTGACTCTTGACCTCTCCGACTCGAGATCGGACCTGTTTCCAAGCCTTTCTAATTTCTAGGGTTTCTCCGAAACCCTAAGCCATTCAAGGTTCTTTCATCGTCATTTGTCTAGATCTGTACGATATCTATGCTTTTCTTGCCATCTAAGGTGTTTTCCCCAAAAACTTCTTTTCAAAATCGTTTCTCTTCAATTTTAGGGTTTCTGAAAGGATTTTTTGGAAAAAACCCTTTCTGATATTTCTTCTTCTTTGCTTTATGTGTGTTTGTTCATACCCTGCTCGTGTGATTTCTTTATTACGCATGTACTGTCTTCTACCTTTTCTTTTCTACTATGCATGTTACTCCTGTTAAACTTTGCTATGTTGCTCTACTCTTTTACTATGTGTGTTTGCTATTAAGTTATTTGATTTTGTTTACTGGACTTTGTTCATGTTCTTACATGCTTCATCTACATGTGTTCACGTCTGTATTATCTCCTTTTTCTGAACCTGTTTAGGTTCCGGGTCTTCTCAAAATAAGTTCTTCATGATTCTTCTTCCTTTGTCATTCAACATGCTATCATATCTGTCTTGTTGAGACTCTAAAGCAAATGGCTTGCTTTCTCACTTCCATGTTTGATTCAATTTTGAAACCCTGTGATTTGGGGGTTTCCTTTGATAGTTTTGATTCCTTGTGTTCGAGTCAAGGCTCCGCTTTGGAACCCTGGACTCTTAGACTCACTATGAGTCTGCAAATTGGACTTGCATCTCTTTGCTCATGATTCTTAGTTTTTATGATTCTGAACTCCTCTCTCTTTTACATAACTCGACAGTCTCTTCTTGATTCACCTGTTTGTGTACTTTATATATGAGAACTCTTCTTTCAAAAGGTTTTGCCAACTACTAATTAATTCTGAATCCCTTTGATGGTGTTTACTTGATTGTTCTTGATTTTCCCTAAGTGAGCCTTTCTTTACCCTTTTTCTCGACCTGATTCACTCGAGTAAGCATGTAATTTTGGTTTTACTGATTTATTCCCTTTCCTTTTTTTACAAATCGTGTACTATTGGTTTGTTTCCTTAAATAGCTTCTATGTACCTACCATTTATTATACTGCTAGAAAAATATTCTTTCAAAATCCCTTCCCTTAATTGTTTTACCAGTTTGAATTTGATTCCATTAATTAAAGGGAGGCTTATATGATTAATTGAAAATCAGACTTTAATCATTTTCTTACCTTATTTCTAACGACTTCCATACTATAAATACTCTCCTCCCTTCTCTTTGAACACACGAACACAGAACACAATCTGAGTTCATAAGTCACTCTGACTTAAAACTCTCTCTCTTTCTGATACTTGTGCTGCTGTGGACTTTGTGTACTCTACTTTCTTCTGCATTCTTTTGCTTCTCTACTGGTATGTCCATCTTAGTTTAAATACTGCTTCTCCACTATGTGTTTCACATCCTAGTTCTGTTATGCTTTCCTTTACTGTTTTTCTGCAACTTATGTCATTCTTGTTCCTATGTGAATTACCTTACCCTTTACCCTTTGTATGTGAGTTATGGTTTAGGGCATAACAGCACTCCAATATTGCTGTGTATGATTCTGAACTGGGTTCTTTGAATCCTTAACTCAATCAATTCCCACTCATTTTCCCCTTTTATGTGTCTGAGCCTTAGACTTGGGTCTGATAGTGTCCTAATCACTATCTGGACCTTGGTCTGACCTTCAAGGGTCTGCTGCTAACTTGTTTAACCAAACAAGTGGTCAAGGGTGTGCCAGCCTACTTTGTGGCTAGGTATGACCACCACCTGTCATGGCTCCCCAATCCCCCTTTCACTTTGCACTTACTCTTAGTTATAAGTTCTGACCCTCTCTTGCAAGCCATGCTTTGGGACCCCTGAGCTCCCTCTGAACTTGGATGCCTGAGAGCTGCCTCTTCCACACTGCACTGTTTCTATTCCAATGGTATCCTGGGTGTAAGCAATGCCCGGAGTCCCTGATATTCCTTGGTACTTTGAAACACCCTGGATAAAGAGAAGGCTTTGGAAATCTGGATCCTGGAAGTCGCTCAATTGAATATTATTAGACATTAAGGTTGAATAAGGCTGCTCGAATCTAGATGTTAGCTCTTAATGTACTTTTAATTTCCAGTTTGATCTATTGGGTTGTAATAACTTGTATGACACTTGGGGAGTGTAGTAAAAAGGGTGTGGGAGGGGTCTTTACTTTCTTGCATCCAAGGGGTAGAAATTATGATTTAGGATTTTACTTATAATTAAACTAGAAATCCTGCCTATAGGGCCTTTAATACTGATTCAATCACATAGAGACCATGCCTATAGGATTTAACACTTAACTTCACCTAGAAAGCATGTCTATAGGATTTAACATTCATGTTCTGTAATTACGCATATAGAAATCATGTCTAAGGCTCTTGCATTTCTGCATATACAAATGTCATTAGGCAAACCGTTGGTAGGTTTAATAATAAGGTTGCATATAGACATCATGTGTATAAGATTTTTATTAATGTCATGAAAAGTTATTAAAATTAGTAAACGTATAGAAAGCATGCCTATAGGAAATCTCGATTTTTAACAGCCTCATTTGTTTTAAAACAGTATCAATTAC
>MU714600.1:352347-371338 GCA_026770625.1 Nicotiana glauca
TTTTTCCTGAAATCAATAGATCCTATGCCTAGTTTTATTTCAACACATAGACAAAAGGTTGGCTAATTAATCATTGGGTCAATCCCTGACAACTGTATCCGAGTCGCCTAATGCAGACTTTCTGTCTAAATACATGTGTTGAACCAGTCCGCTCGCTGCTTAATTTTAATCTAATACCAAATCAGTATATGTCAAGGCATGCTAAACTATATGATTATTTGACTTCTGGGGTTAATTTAAGCCTTATTTGCTTGTTTGTTCTTCCCTTTTACTAGATACTTATTTTGAACGTCGAGCTAGAATTTTATCCTTTAAACTCCACAAAGGCCTCCATCCCTTTCTTTCCCTTTAGGATTAGAAGTCCTAATACCCCGGGACAGATAGGATTGGGACGGGTAGTATCATGCGATAAGTAAACGATATCGTTCCTTGCTTTAATACCTTAACGGGGTGGAAAGGGTAGACATGGAGATGATGATTGCACGATAACACTCCGCGTACAATTGGGTACCAGTGTTGTGCGAATGATCCATGTAATATAGAAACCTAGGACCCCCTCCTCCCTCTTTATTAGTTTAACAATTTTTTTTGAATCTTAAAAGTTGTTGCACTTTCAATTTCTGTTTCTCACATGATTTTCGGTTTGTTCACACTAAGTACTTGACTTTTTCCCTCTACTTGCACATTTTTACCAAACTGCTCCTTTCTAAAATTCAGCATTTCTTTTAACCTTTTGTGCTTCTTGTACTTGTTTATTTGCACTTACATTTAGAGTCACAATTATATCATTGTCGGGAACTACACTAGTGGATCTCGAGGGGTGCCTAACATCTTCCCCTCGAGATAATTTCAAGCCCTTACCCAAAACTCTGGTCTTCATCTTTAATTTTTCTAGAACTGTCCTAATGCACTATAATCATTAGGTGGCGACTCTCCAAACTCCAAAAACCCAATTCCCAAAGAGGGAAAAGAGTTGTCTTCCCCAATGTCGATAACCCGAGGAAAAGGGGGGCGTCGACAACATGGCGACTCTGCTGGGGATTTCTTTAGGCTTTTACCATAGCATGTTATATGTGACTTTACCGCTTTCTTTATTGCTTTTGTTTAATGCCTTTATTTGGAACTAAATTGTTTCTTTTGTTTCTTTTTCTTTAGTTACTTTCATTTACTGCTTTTCCATCAATGTTGTTGTAATTTCTGAGCAATCATTGTAAACTTTATTGTATGAACGTGAAAATACATGTCAATTTGTTCCATCCTTGTAAACTGCATCTTCAACATCATATTCCACTCGTGCCAAACAAATACTATAGCAACGCTTATAATGAGTAGTTGTGCACTTCCGATACTATCACCCCCTAAATTTGGTAAAGGCATATTTGCGGTAAAACTAGTCGATCAACGATGTAGTCGACGGTTCTGTGCCTTTCCCTCTTGAGTTGTCCGCTCAAGGGTACCAGTCTAGCACTTCAAAATAGAAACCTTATTTCATTTAAATCGTACATGCATCATGGTCAAACCTATTCGAGTCGGTTACGTTGTCCACAAAATGTCTCATTAAGATAGCCTTGTCCAAAGTCCACCGGGTCTCCTTGAAACCCAAACGGACGCCTCCATGTTCTGGGCATTTATTTGGAGAACTTAAGTGCCTAGTATGCTAATTATTGATTTAAATAGTCGAGTCTTGTGGGGGTAAGGTCCTAACACTCTGTTTTGCAGAAAATGAGGCACGAGATCCCCAGATTTGGCATGGTAACCAACATTCATCCAAGGCTGCTGAATTGGTGGAACAATCTCCATCCTAGTGATCAAACACTCGTCCGCAAGTATTTAGGGAATCTGCCTTCTCTCCTAGAGATTCAGCTTAACAACAGAATCATAGAGGCTGCAACATTGTTCTGGAATAGTGACAAATATGTGGTCCGCTTTGGTGATCTTGAAATGACTCCTTTACTTGAAAAGATAGGGGGTCTAGCTGGAATTCCTTGGGAGACTCCGGGTTTGCTTATGCCAGAAAATCGCAAAGGAAGGGGTTTCCTTAAGATGAAGGGATTGAAGAAAAACTCAGACTTAACCTATTTGAAAGACTCCTACATCCCGTTTGACTATCTATACGAAAGGTACGGCCATAGCAAGTCATACTGCACCTATTCAGACAAATTTGCGATCACCTCATTGGGGCATATCCGTAGAAGGGTTTTTGTTTTCATGTTTTGCTTTTTGGGGATGATCGTGTTCCCTATAAAGAAGGCTAGGATCCACACCAGACTAGCCATGGTAACCAAAACTTTGATGGAAGGGATTGGTGGGCAAACTTTCAGCATAGTGCCCATGATCGTCGCCGAAATATACCGCGCCTTGAACAAATGTCAACAACAAGGCAGTTATTTTGAGGGTTGCAACTTATTACTTCAGCTTTGGCTCATGGAACACCTCCAGAAAGGGGAATACCGACAAGAGATCATACGCAGATATTGGGATGATCATATCGCCTTCCACCAGCCAAGGCGTATGAATTACATGCCTAAAATGTTCGCTCAGCCGGAGGACGCTAGAGGATGGGTAGAATTGTTCGAAAATCTGAAAGAAGACCAGGTGCAATGGATATTTGAGTGGTTCCCCATGGATGAATTCATTGTTCGATCCCGAGATGCGCCGTTTCTCATATTGATTGGTTTGAGAGGGACTTATCCTTACGTTCCTCTCCGAGCCATGAGGCAAGCTGGAAGAAAAAAAATCATACCAAGGGTCGATAAAACGAGTCACCTCAGGGTTGATTTCCAGGACGATGATAGCCCTCACAGGTGCCAAGCTCAGCATTTGTGGCATTGCAAAATCATTTTGGGGAAAGAATCCATTGAACCAGACAGGTACCACGCCGGTTGTGTACCGCATTATCCGAGTTGGTTAGAAGACAATGGCATGGGTCAGCCGAGATTTGTTCGAGGTCACAGAATTATTGACGAGCATGCTGAAGCACAGGCTAAGTATAATCAACTTCGCAACATAATTCGAGAGTGTGAAAGTGAGCATCGGGAAATACAAGAAGCCCATCAGAAATTGATCGAGGAGTGGAAAGAAATGGCAGTCAGCGCCAACAATCGGTTAGGGTATTTGGAGCGGGGTCTAGTAGAGCTGGAAGGGAAGTTCATCAAAAGGATCGAATACTGCCAAAATGCTGAAGGAAATGTAGGCGGACATCTGGCCCGAGCTTTCTTGCTGCTAGGACTACGTGAATTGGTGGAGCTGTTCGAGGGAGACAAGGATGCCAAATCTGGGGAAGGTCCCTCTGGGACCAAGTAGTTAGGAGTCCTTTATTTTGCTTTAATGATGTAATAAGGCCAATGGCCACTAGTGACATTTACTTTCTATTATTTAAAGTCGTTTTGGATTCGTCTTATTTTTATCAATAAAATGAGGCATTTAGCATTATAAGATCTCCAAAACTATTTGTCGCTAGGCCTACCTCGGGCACAACGAGGCACCAAAATTAGGACGCGATTTATATTCCCGCACAATGAGTTTAAATATTGCAATATTTTTCCTCAGAACCCGCGCTAACTTGCTACCTTTTTTTTCTTTATTGTTTTTATTCCCCTCCCCAAAGGTTAGTTCGTGCATTCTGGCACCATCAGCATACTCCACAAGATCCAAGGGCCCTCCACCTCCTCCTCCTCCGAGTTCTGTCCGGAACAAGAACAAAGGTAGAATGGGAGATACAAGCGCCAGAAAGGAGATTGAGATTCCGCAGGGTACCCTGGTTGCTAAGGAAACTACTGCACAACTGGAACAAAAGCTGTTGAAATTCCGAGAAGAACTGGATCAGGTTCAGAATTTGGCGAACCTATAATTTTCCCTCACTGCTCCTGATGTCAACACCCAGAATCCCGCACCTCCACAAAACACCCCACAACCACAGATACAACCCACTCACTGCAACACATGCCACACTCCAAATAACACTCTATTACTCATTCCCGAGCCACTGAACACCACCAATGACCATCTCCACAACACTCCTATTTATGTGGACACTGTACCCCACTACACCCAACCAATCTCAAATGCACCTGAGTCTGATGACAAGGACTCCCTTATCAGGAACTTAGCGGCAGAACTCAAGAAGTTAACCAGTCGAGTTCAGGGCGTGGAAGGTAACAAGGGCATTGAAGGATTGAATTACGATGACTTGTGCATTCAACCAGATGTTGAACTTCCAGAGGGGTACAAACCTCCCAAGTTCGAAATGTTTGATGGAATAGGAGATCCCAGAGTCCACCTGAGGACCTATTGAGATAAGCTAGTTGGGGTTGGAAGAGATGAGAAGATCCGTATGAAGCTCGTCATGAGGAGCTTAAAGGGAGATGCACTATCCTGGTACATCAGCCAGGACCCCAAGAAATGGACGAGTTGGGTGAGCATGGCATCGGATTTCATGGATAGATTCCGATTCAATATAGAGAATGCAACGGATGTATTCTATATACAGAACTTGAAGAAGAAGCCCACCGAAACATTCCGCGAGTATGCCACTCGTTGGAGGTCAGAAGCTGTAAAGGTCAGGCCGGCCCTAGAAAAGGAGCAAATGAATAGATTCTTCATCCGGGCTCAAGATCCCCAATATTACCAGAGGTTGATGTTGATCGAGGATCAGAAGTTCTCCGATATCATCAAACTTGGAGAAAGAATCGAAGAGGGCATTAAGAATGATATGGTTACAAATATTGAAGCCCTGCAAGCCACCAATAAGGCTTTACAAACTGGTGGCGCATACAAGAAGAAAGATGTAAGTGTCGTGATGGTCGCACAAGGAGCCAAATCACCACCAAAATACCACACTTACCCATCACCTCCACTTACATATCAGCCCATCCCGAATTACCAAGCACCCGCACCCTCCTATCCACTTCTAGTTTACCAGTCCTCTCCACCTCTCACATATCAACCCACCTCACCCAGATACTCTCAAACAGCACCTTTTTACCAAGCTTATAACGCTCAACCCTCTCATTACCAATCACCACCCACCCGTCAAAAGTTTCAAAGACCCAGACCAAATTTTGACTGTAAACCTCCCAGACAATACACAGCCATCACTGAACCAATTGACCAGCTATATGAAAGACTTAAAGTTGCTGGTTACGTCACTCCCATCCCAGCAAAAGCTCCAGAAAATCCCTCCCAATGGGTTGACCCCAACAAGACCTGTGCGTATCATTCCGGCATGAAGGGACACACCCTTGACGAGCGCGTTCATTAAAAGATAAGGTTCAAACCCTGATCGACAATAAGGTCATTGTAGCAAAGGATCCCGCTCCTAGTGTTCGTAATAACCCCCTTCCTGACCATAAAGGTGGAGACATTCATATGATAGAGATCGATGATGATTGGGACCCTAAAGGGGCGATAGGTTTGATTGCTGAAGGGGATGAACCAAAGAAACCAGTGGTTACCCTTAACCCAATTATTGTGCAGAACTAGACCTCCAGGGACGACAAAGTAAATATGTCTATACCTCTTGAACTTGAAGTACCTCCTTCTGCAAAGGCGTCTAGGCCAATCGAGGTTGAATTTGGAGTTCCAAAGGCACCTGCACGCTTTGAAGTTGTTGTGTTACCACCAAGGGTGCCTATACCAGTGGCAATGACTGACATAATACCATTCCACTCAAATGCCATACCATGGGATTACACTGCCGAAGCCATGAGGAAAGGAAAGACCAAGATAGGAGAAACGATTGCCGTACAAAGAATGACTAGAATAGGAAGGGTGTACACTCCAGAGCACCTAGCTGAATCTGGTAAGCAAGCCCCGGGACGTCCCATTGAGACAGGAACCGATGATCTTTGGAGGAAAATACATGCTAAGGAGTACTCGGTCGCTGGACAGTTGAACAAAATACCGGCACAGATATCTATCCTGGCTCTTCCGCAGAATTCAGACGCTCACAAGAATGCCTTAATGAAGATACTGAGCGAAGCCTATGTGCCCAGCAATATAACTGGGGGTGAAATGGCGAATATGGTGGGACAAGTGCTGGAGAGCCACAAAATAACCTTCCACGAAGACGAAATGCCGCCAGAAGGTTTGGGCCACAACAAGGCACTGCACATCACCATGCAGTATGAAGATTATTTCATCACCAAGGTTTTGATCGATGGGGGTCGAGCCTCAACATCTGTCCGCTTGTAACTCTCAGAACTTTGGGTAAAGGCCTACACAAGATCAAAGACGGGGCTATCAGTGTCAAAGCCTTTGATGGATCCCAGAGATCTACTATTGGAGAAATCAGTCTGTGCTTGCAAATGGGGCCAACATGGTTCGACGTCGACTTCCAAGTGATAGATGCCCCGGCATCCTACAACTTGCTGTTGGGACGCCCCTGGATCTACGCTGCTGGAGCCGTAGCATCGACCCTGCATCAGGCGGTAAAGTTCGAATAGAATCACCAAGAAGTGATCATCCATGGTGATGGTAGTAACCCTATATATAGTCACCAGACCATCCCAATGATCGGGGGCAGAAGGAGAATAGGCGGAGAGACATACCACCACATCGAAAGGGTCAACGCTGTAGACAAAGACAAGTGGTAGGACAACAAGATCGAAAGTATCCTGAATTGGTGCGAGTACAAGCCTGGAAAGGGACTCGGTAAAAATCTTCAGGGGATCACTAAACCCATTAAACTGAAGAAGCATGGCACTACCTTTGGCTTAGGCTACGGCTATACTTGGGAGGAATTCCAGAACTGGTCGCCACCATGGCGCGGCCCTTACTACCCATTGGAGTTTCCGATACCTAGCCTGGAGCAGACTTTCCAGCCGGCAGATACTATATATGGGTCAGAAGAAGATGAAACGTTGGCAGCCATGAAGAATTTGTTCCTGGAGAATGATGATATGGACTGTTGTGTTCTTTTTGAGGAGGAAGGGGAGGAAGGCCCTTCCATGCAAGCTGTGAATAGAGGAGACCGCCTCAGCAACTGGTCAATTAGGACCGTCAGGACCCGAAGGGCTTCGAGGTAGCAAGGCTAAACAAAAGCACCATGCATTGCATTTTTTAGTTTACTTTACTAGTTGATTTTCTTTCCGCATTGCCTTTAATTTCGAAAAGTGCTCTGATGTTTCAAACAATTTTGAATTTAATCAAAGCATTTCAGTTTATCATATATCTCGCTCTTATTATTTTCTCTATCATTTAATCTATTTTTACACAACATTACTATTACTTACCTTGATGATGAACCAACGATTGTGATTTGCAACGAAACAACGCAACAAAAGGACATAGACTCGAAAGAAGATGAAATACCTGAAGAGGTCGTCAAAGAGGTTGAGAATTTTGAGAATAGACCTAAGTCCAAACTGGAAGAAACTGAGGTCATTAATTTGGGAGATACATAGAACGTCAAAGAAACGCATCAGTGTTCACTTGTCGCCATCAGAGAAGGAAGAATATGCGAAATATTTAAAAGAATATAAGGACATATTTGCCTGGTCGTACGATGATATGATTGGCATCAGCATGGCCATTGTAGCTCATAAGTTGCCAACAGATCCAGCCTGTCCGCCAGTAAAGCAAAAGCTTAGGGAATTCAAGCCCGACATGAGTTTGAAAATCAAAGAAGAGGTTACTAAGCAAGTCAAAGCTAAGTTTCTCAAAGTGGTAGAGTATCCAAAATGGTTAGCCAACATCGTGCCAGTACTAAAAAAGGACGGGAAGGTTAGAATCTGTGTCGACTACCGGGATCTCAATCGGGCCGGTCCCAAAGATGACTTCCCCTTGCCAAACATACACATTCTTATCGACAACTGCGCCAAGCATGAGTTGCAGTCTTTTGTTGATTGTTTCGTTGGGTATCATCAGATATGGATGGATGAGGAAGATGCAGAGAAAACGGCTTTCATCACGCCATGGGGGATGTATTGTTATAAAATGATGCCATTTGGGTTGAAGAATGCTGGCGCCACCTATATGAAAGTTATGACTACTATCTTTCACGACATGATACACAAGGAGATCGAGGTATATGTGGACGATGTCATCATCAAATCCAAGAAAGCCATTGATCATATGGAAGACCTGAGAAATTTCTTCAACAGACTGAGAAGGTATAACCTGAAACTGAATCCCGCCAAGTGTGCATTCGGGGTTCCTGCCGAAAAACTACTTGGTTTCATCGTGAGCCGTCGAGGGATAGAATTGGACCCATCAAAGGTCAAAGCCATTCAAGAATTGCCACGGCCAAAGAATAATAAGGACGTGATGAGTTTCCTAGGGAGACTCAACTATATCAGCCGGTTCATAGCTCAGTCCACAGTCATTTGTGAACCCATCTTTAAAATGCTAAAGAACGACGATGCTACTAGATGGACCGACGATTGTCAGAAAGCCTTTGACAGAATCAAGGAATACCTATCAACGTCGCCAGTCTTGGTTCCTCCCGAGTTAGGAAGACCTCTATTACTTTATCTTGTGGTTTTGGATGGAGCATTCAGTTGTGTTCTGGGACAAAATGATGAAACGGGGAGAAAGGAGCAAGCCATCTATTATCTCAGAAAGAAGTTCACCCCGTACGAGGCCCGTTATTCTCTATTAGAGCGCACCTGTTGTGGTCTGACTTGGGTAGCTTAGAAATTAAGGCATTATTTTTGTGCCTACCCTACCTATCTCATATCCAGGATGGACCCGCTGAAGTATATCTTCCAGAAGCCCATGCCCACTGGCAAGCTCGCCAAGTGTCAAATCTTGTTGAGTGAGTTTAACATTGTTTACGTTACTCAGAAAGCAATCAAGGGTCAAGCCATAGCAGATCACCTTGCCGAGAATCCCATAGAAGGAGAATACGAACCACTGAAAATGTATTTTCCTGACGAAAAAGTGTCCTTTGTAGGAGAAGATATTGCAGAATCCTACGATGGTTGGAGATTATTTTTCGACGGAGCCGCAAATTTCAAAGGAGTTGGCATAGGGGCAGTCCTAGTATCAAAAACTGGCCAGCATTACCTGGTATCCGCCAAGCTCAGGTTCCCTTGCACAAACAACATGGCTGAATACGAAGCTTGCATCCTGGGACTCAAGATGGCCATTGACATGAACGTTCAGGAATTGCTAGTGATCGGGGATTCAGACTTGCTCATACATCAAGTTCGATAAGAGTGGGCAACCAAGAACTCTAAGATACTCCCCTACTTGCATCACATACAGGAATTAAGGAAAAGATTCACAAAGACGGAATTTCAGCATATCCCTAGGGTCCAGAACGAGTTCGCTGACGCATTAACCACTTTATCATCCATGATCCAGCATCCAGATACGAATTTCATTGATCCCATCCCAGTAAGGATTTATGATTATCCAGCTTACTATGCTCACATTGAGGAAGAAGCAGACGAAAAACCATGGTTCCACGACATCAAAAGATACTTGACCACAGGGGAGTATCCAGAACTTGCCAACGCTACTCGGGAACGCACACTTCGGAGATTATCCAACAACTTCTTTCACAGCGGAGGAATCCTATATAGGAGGACTCCCGATTTGGGTTTGTTAAGGTGTGTCGAAGTAAAAGAAGCAACCAGACTATTGGACGAAGTGCACGCAGGGACCTGCGGGCCGCACATGAATGGTTTTGTCTTAGCAAAGAAGATACTACGAGCAGGGTATTTCTGGATGACTATGGAAACAGATTGCATCCAGTACGTTCGCAAGTGCCATCGCTGTCAAATACATGCAGACATGATAAAGGTGCTGCCAAACGAGCTTACTGCAACAAGCTCGTCGTGGCCATTCGTTGCCTGGGGAATGGATGTCATTGGACCTATCGAAACTGCCGCATCGAATGGGCACAGATTTATCCTAGTGGCAATCAATTATTTTACTAAATGGGTTGAGGCAGCGTCATACAAAGCAGTGACTAAGAAAGTTGTGGCAGACTTTGTCCGTGATTGTATTGTTTACCGATTCGGGGTTCCATAATACATCTTCACTGATAATGGTTCCAATCTCAACAGCGACTTGATGAAAGCAATGTGTAAGACATTCAAGATCAAACACAAAAATTCTACAGCCTACAGGCCTCAAATAAATGGAGTTGTAGAGGCAGCCATCAAGAATATCAAGAAGATACTAAGGAAGATGGTCGAAAGTCACAAACAATGGCATGAGAAGTTAGCATTTGCCTTGCTGGGATACCACACCACGGTTCGCACATCAACCGGGGCAACTCCCTATATGCTAGTTTATGGTAGAGAGGCGTCCATTCCCGCCGAGGTAGAAATTCCTTCCTTGAGGATCATACAAGAAGTAGAGTTGGACGACGCAAAATGGGTAAAAGGTCGCTACGAACAGTTAGCCCTTATAGATGGAAAATGGATGAATGCAGTTTTCCACGGTCAGTTGTATCAAAATAGAATGTCCAAAGCCTTCAACAAAAGAGTTAAGCCAAGGAAGTTCACACCAGGGCAGCTGGTGTTGAAGAAGATATTCCCGCATCAAGATGAAGCCAAGGGGAAATTCTCTCCCAATTGGCAAGGTCCGTACATGGTTCACCAGGTTCTAACTGGATGAGCCCTTATCCTTCAGAAATAGACGGAGAAGTCTGGCCGAAGCCAATCAACTCAGATGCAGTGAAACGATACTATGTGTAATAATGCACTTTCTCTTCATGATGTAATTTGAACTACGCCTGACCTAATTCTCGTTTAAGAGGGGATACGTAGGCAGCCCTATGGGTTCGGTCACAATTTAATAAAAATCCCACTTCTCCCTATTATTGGAACTGGGGCAAAATTTTGAGGAGGACCCTTAAAATTCTGAAGTTGATTTTTCATCCGTTCAGCGCAACCGTCAGAAGTGCCAGCCCAGTAAACTGGGGCAGAATTTTGAGGAGAACCCTCAAAATTCCGGAACAAGAAAGGTTGTAATGCTTTGAACCACGTTGCATTCATTGGTTCATTTAAACAAAACTATTTTCTACTTACGTTATATTTGTTAAATCATGCATAACTATGATAGCTGCTATTTAGCGATGCTACCCCAATGATGCACGACGACGGAATCCACGGAAGAGCGAACTAACCTTTCCCCTTTACAAAACTTACGATTTTCTTTGGATGCAGACACCCAAGTCACAAAATTACCAAACATGTTACGCAATCGCATCGAACCATCGCACCTATTCGCATTTGTTGTCTGCATGCAATACCCCCCCAGCGGCCGCAATATCACAATCAGTTACCAGCCATTAGCTAAGAATCTTTTATTACTATCTGCATTATCTACATTGCATAAGGCTACCTTTTTGCCTTCCGATACTAAGCATTGTCTCCATCTGTATTTTCTGTATTGCATAAGGCTACTTTTCTGCCTTCCGGGACTAAGCGTTGTCTCCGTCTGCATTTCCTGCATTGCATAAGGCTACTTTTCTGCCTTCCGAGACTTAGCGTTGTCTCCATCTGCATTTCCTGCATTGCATAAGGCTACTTTTCTGCCTTCCGAGACTAAGTGTTGTCTCCATCTGCATTGCATAAGGCTACTTTTCTGCCTTCCGAGACTAAGCATTGTCTCCATCTGCATTTCCTGCATTGTATAAGGCTACTTTTCTGCCTTTCGAGACTAAGCGTTGTCTTCATCTGCATTTTCTACATTGCATAAGGCTACCTTTCTGCCTTCTGAGGTTAAGCTCTACCTCCACTTGAATGGCTGAAATATCGCCAAACTACTATTTAAATTCTCTATTGGCTGAAACATCGCCATTTTACTTTTACATCGGCTGAAATATTGCCACTTTTATTTACGTTTTGCAATCGGCTGAAATTTCGCCAAACTACTGTATTTAAATTTTCTGTTATCGGCTGAAACATCGCCTGTTTTATTTGAATTTCCGTCGGCTGAAACATCGCCATTTTACTTTTACATCGGCTGAAATATTGCCACTTTTATTTACGTCTTGCAATCGGCTGAAATATCGCCAAACTACTGTATTTAAATTTTCTGTCATCGGCTGAAACATCGCCTGTTTTATTTAAATTTCCGTCAGCTGAAATTTCGCCATTTATGCTTTTGCATCGGCTGAAATACCGCCAAATCTTGCATTTCATGGGCTGAAATATCGCCAAACTGTCTAAAGGCGTCATCGTTCGGAGGCGTCATCGTTCGGAGGCATCATCTTCATATCCCGAGAACACCATGCCATGGCCCGAGGATCCCACTTTATATCTTGCACATCATTATTCAAAGGCATTATGGTTCGGAGGCACGATTATCATAGCCTGAGAACATCATTTCATGGCCCGCGAATCCTTTGATTTTGCGTTTCATGGCCCAAGACATCATGGTATAAGGACGTCATCCTAACTGTCCAAGGACAACATTCATGGTCCAACGGGAACTTGCATCATGTTTAAGTTTATGCACGATATACGCCTATATTGCTCACTTGCAGGTACACCGGCTAGCAATGGTCGTCTAGGCAGGAGCGACCCCGTTCCGGTTCTCGCAGCCGATCAACTTCAGAATACCTCCTGCTTCCCCCAAGCATCGTGTCCGCTCTTTCGAATCGCCATCGGCATGTTCCGTCAATGGTTCCTGAACTACATTCAGACTAATTCCTGTAAAACCAAGGATATGTAGGCAGCTCAGAAACCAGAGCGCGGTCAAATTCTTTCAAAACGCCGCTTCCAGTCAAAATTGGTCATCATATCTTTACCCGACAACTCTTTCATCCTTCCCGGGTAAAGAGGGGTAGCTTTTGATACCCAATTTTTCCCTGAGTATTTTATATATACCCAAAATACTTTCAAAATAACATATACATGCATATATAAGCATGCCCAAGAGTTTTGGTATTTTTTCCTTATTTTTTAAGATTTTAAAACCAATTTATTGTCTATTTTAATCGTAGAAAATTCAATAATTATTCCCAAACTATCATGTTTGGTGAATAATTTTTTCTCATTCTCATATTTACACCAAAATATAATTAATGTGATTTTTGTATAATTTTTATAAATTTATTTGGTAGTTTTAAAGTTAAATTGCATGTAATTGCAAGTTTAGCCTATCTTAAGATTAACTGCATTTTATATTTGTAAAATTGGTTCCAATATTGTAAAACTAATATTTATATGCTATTTACTGACTCAGTACTTTTAATTTAATTTTAAAATTATTTTTACTATTTTTTTAAAATAAAAGGGAAAAACTGGCCATTTAAAATATAGCCCCAATTCGTTTCAATTGTATCCCCATTTACATTTCAATTTTTTTAGCCTGAAACTAACCCAATTTCAAGCTTAAAATTAGACCAGCCCAATCCCGTCTAACCCAACCCAATAACCCGTTTATCCTACCCGACCCAAGGCTCTTTTAATCCAGATCGTTGATCAATCTGATCAACGGTCACGATCTCCTCTTTCCTTTTTAATTTACCTAATCCAACCCTAATCCCCCCATTTCCTTCCGGTAGCCGCCTTTGGATCCTCTCATCTCTCAGACTCTCTCGTCCCTTCCCCTAACCCTAGCAGCTTCTCGTCATCCTCACCCCAAAACTCACCGGAATCCATGGCTTCTCAGGCCATGGAAACCCTATACTCACCTCCTACTGCTCCTACATGCCTGATGCTCGAAGTTTCGAGGCTAGACTTCGAAGGTCTTCACTCAGACCTTCACCGATTCGAGGTTTCCGGCCATCTCCTGCCTTGCTCCGACATATCCAAGGCTCAGGAACCTGACTCTTGATCTCTCCGACTTGATATCGGACCTGTTTCCAAGCCTTTCTCATTTCTAGGGTTTCTCCGAAACCCTAAGCCATTCAAGGTTCTTTCATCGTTATTTGTCTAGATCTATACGATATCTATGCTTTTCTTGCCATTTAAGGTGTTTTCCCCAAAAGCTTCTTTTCAAAATCGTTTCTCTTCAATTTTAGGGTTTCTGAAAGGATTTTTTGAAAAAAAACCTTTCTGACATTTCTTCTTCTTTGCTTTATGTGTGTTTGTTCATACCCTGCTCGTGTGATTTCTTTATTAGGCATGTACTGTCTTCTACCTTTTCTTTTCTACTATGCATGTTACTCCTGTTAAACTTTGCTATGTTTGCTCTACTCTTTTACTATGTGTGTTTGCTATTAAGTTATTTGATTTTGTTTACTGGACTCTGTTCATGTTCTTACATGATTCATCTGTATTATCTCCTTCTTCTGAACCTGTTTAGGTTCCGGATCTTCTCAAAATACGTTCTTCATGATTCTTCTTCCTTTGTCATTCAACATGTTATCATATCTGTCTTGTTGAGACTCTGAAGCAAATGGCTTGCTTTCTCACTTCCATGTTTGATTCAATTTTGAAACCCTGGGATTTGTGGGTTTCCTATGATGATTTTGATTCCTTGTGTCCGAGTCAAGGCTCCGCTTTGGAACCCTGGACTCTTAGATTCACTATGAGTCTGCAAATTGAACTTGTACCTCTTTGCTCATGATTCTGAGTTTTTATGATTCTGAACTCCTCTCTCTTTTACATAACTCGACAGTCTCTTCTTGATTCACCTGTTTGTGTACTTTATATATGAGAACTCTTCTTTCAAAAGGTTTTTCCAACTACTAATTAATTCTGAATCCCTTTGATGGTGTTTACTTGATTGTTCTTGATTTTCCCTAAGTGAACCTTTCTTTACCCTTTTTCTCGACCTGATTCACTCGAGTAAGCATGTAATTTTGGTTTTACTGATTGATTCCCTTTCCTTTTTTTTACAAACCGTGTACTATTGGTTTGTTTCCTTAAATAGCTTCTATGTACCTACCCTTTATTATACTGCTGAAAAATATTCTTTCAAAATCCCTTCCCTTAATTGTTTTACCAGTTTGAATTTGAATCCCTTAATTAAAGGGAGGCTTATATGATTAATTGAAAATCAGACTAATTATTTTCTTACCTTATTTCTAATGACTTTCATACTATAAATACTCTCATCCCTTCTCTTTGAACACACGAACACAGAACACAATCTGAGTTCATAAATCACTCTCACTTAAAACTCTCTCTCTTTCTGATACTTGTGCTGCTGTGAACTTTGTGTACTCTACCTTTTTCTGCATTCTTTTGCTTCTCTACCGGTATGTCCATCTTAGTTTAAATACTGCTTCTCCACTATGTGTTTCACATCCTAGTTCTGTTATGCTTTCCTTTATTGTTTTTCTACAACTTATGTCATTATTGTTCCTATGTGAATTCCCTTACCCTTTACCCTTTGTATGTGAGTTATGGTTCAGGGCATAACAACACTCCAATATTGTTGTCTATGATTCTGAACTGGGTTCTTTGAATCCCTAACTCAATCAATTCCCACTCCTTTTTCCCTTTTATGTGTCTGAGCCTTGGACTTGGGTCTGATAGTGTCATAATCACTATCTGCACCTTGGTCTGGCCTTCAAGGGTCCTCTCCTAACTTGTTTAACCAAACAAGTGGTCAGAGGTGTGCTAGCCTACTTTGTGGCTAGGTATGACCACCACCTGTCATGGCTCCCCAATCCCCCTTTCACTTTGCACTTACTCTTAGTTATAAGTTCTGCCCCTCTCTTGCAAGCCATGCTTTGGGACCCCTGATCTCCCTTTGAACTTGGATGCCTGAGAGCTGGCTCTTCCACAATGCACTGTTTTTATTCTAATGGTATCCTGGGTGTAAGCATTGCCTGAAATCCCTGATATTCCTTGGAACTTTGAAACACCCTGGATAAAGAGAAGCCTTTGGAAATCTGGATCCCGGAAGTGGCTCAATCGCATATTATTAGACATTAAGGTTGAATTAGGATACTCGGATCTAGCTATTAGCTCTTAATGTACTTTTAATTTCCAGTTTGATCTATTGGGTTGTAATAACTTGTAAGAAACTTGGGGAGTATACTAAAAAGGGTGTGGGAGTGGTCTTTACTTTTTTGCATCCAAGGGGTAGAAATTATGATTTAGGATTTTACTTATAATCAAACTAGAAATCTTGCCTATAGGACCTTTAATACTGATTCAATCACATAGAGACCATGCCTATCGGATTTAACGCTTAACTTCACCTAGAAAGCATGTCTATAGGATTTAACATTCATGTTCTGTAATTACGCATATAGAGATCATGTCTTAGGCTCTTGCATTTCTGCATATACAAATGTCATTAGGCAAAACGTTGGTAGGTTCAATAATAAGGTTGCATATAGACATCATGTGTATTGATTTTTATTAATGTCATGAAAAGTTATTAAAATCAGTAAACGTATAGAAAGCATGCCTATAGGAAATCTCGATTTTTAACAGCCTTATTTGTTTTAAAACAGTATCAATTACTGGAACTCGTATCTAGTTTACTAAAAACTGGTAGTTTTCTACCCCATTTTCTGAAACTCGCTAAAATTGGTAAACCTTTTTTCTATAATCAATCCGCACTTTCCCGAAACTCACAAACCTTTTAATCAGTTTGCATCTTTTTTTCTGAAATTCGTTTCTCTGTTAAAACTCATAACTCTTTTTCTAAAATCAATTTGCATCTTGTCTAAAATTCGTTTCTTTCTGTTAAACCGGTAACTCTTTTGCATCTTTTTCCTGAAATCAACATATCCTATGCCTAGTTTTATTTCAACACATAGACAAAAGGTTGGCTAATTAATCATTGGGTCAGTCCCTGACAACTGTATCTGAGTCGCCTAATGCAGACTTTCTGTCTAAATACATGTGTTGAATCAGTCCGCTCGCTGCTTAGTTTTAATCTAAGACCAAATCAGTATTTGTCATGGCATGCTAAACTATATGGTTATTTGACTTCTGGGATTAATTTAAGCCTTATTTGCTTGTTTGTTCTTCCCTTTTACTTGATACTTGTTTTGAATGTCGAGCTAGAATTTTATCCTTTAAACTCCATAAAGGCCTCCATCCCTTTCTTTCCCTTTAGGATTAGAAGTCCTAATACCCCGGGACTGATAGGATTGAGACGGGTAGTAGCATACGATAAGTAAACGATATCGTTCCTCACTTTAATACCTTAACGGGGTGGGAAGGGTAGATATGGAGATGATAATTACACGATAACACTCCGCGTACAATTGGGTACCAGTGTTGTGTGAATGATCCATGTAATGTATAAACCTAGGACCCCCTCCTCCCTTTTTATTAGTTTAATAATTTTTTTCTGATTCTTAAAAGCTGTTGCACTTTCAATTTCTATTTCTCACATGATTTTCGGTTTGTTCACACTAAGTACTTGACTTCTTCGCTCTACTTGCACATTTTTACCAAACTGCTCCTTTCTAAAATTCAGCATTTCTTTTAACCTTTTGTGCTTCTTGTACTTGTTTATTTACACTTGCATTTAAACTCACAATTGTAGCATGGCCGGGAACCACACCAGTGGATCTTGAGGGGTGTCTAACACCTTCCCCTCGAGATAATTTCAAGCCTTTACCCAAAACTCTGGTCTTCATCATTAATTTTTCTAGAAGTGTCCTAATGCACTATAATCATTAGGTGGCGATTCTCCAAACTCCAAAAACCTAATTTCCAAAGTGGGAAAAGAGTTGTCTTCCCGAATGTCGATAACCCAAGGAAAAGGGGGCGTCGACAGCGGTTTCGCAAGTGCGGCCACTCCACCGCTTCTGCGGTCCTTCCCAGGCCCACTTATTTCCCATTCTGTGACTTCTCCACCGCAGGTGCAGTCCCGCATCTGCGGAAATATGATCGCATCTGCTGTCTGTAAGCACGTAATTTTTGCCCTATATGAAAATAACTCCTAAAAATAGACCAAAATAATTTTAATTGATTTTTAGGTATTTTTCTTTATTTAGTTGCATGGCATGCATTTTTAACATTTTTAAAAATCATAGAAAAAACCATAAAAAATGTCACATTTAAATTTCAAGCCACCTTAGGTTTAATTTACATTTAGGAATTAATTACATTGAGTTAATTGTGCTATTAATCAAAAATTAAAAAAATGATCATTTTTACATAGTTAGATAATTAGCTTAATTTTACAATTTGAATTAATTTAGGAATTTAGTTTAGGTTTTAATTAATTAAAGAAAGAAAAGATCAACAAAAAGAAGAGGGAAGTGAAAAGGCTTGGTCTTAAATTCAAATTGGTCAAGCATTTGAAAAGCCTAAAATATTTTTCCCCCAAAACCTTCCCCAAAATATTTTCTCCCCAAAACCTTCCCCAAAATATTTTCCCCCCAAAACCTTCCCCAAAATATTTTCCCCCCAAAACCTTCCCCAAAATATTTTCCCCCCAAAACTACTCCCCACCCCATCACTATAAATACACACACAAAACACAATTAAAAAAAAGTCAAAAAAGAATTAAAAAACAAATAACGCCTGGAAATAGGAGGAAGAGGCGGCTACAGTAAAAAAAATGACTCCCCCACCGTCGTCCACCAGCAACCACCTCCAAAAGACCTCCATATTCGTTGCTCCGTCGACCACCACGGGCAGCCCTCTTCAGCGAGCCATTGATGCTGTTTCTTCTCCCTCATGTCCATCAGCGTTAGCCATGGACGTTCCTTCGTAATAGCCGCAGCAGCTCGACGCCATAGCTGCCAATAGCCCACTGTCCTTGTCCCAAACGACCAGCTCTGCCAGCGTCGTCTCCAACTCCACAACACACACACACACTCCAATCCGTCATCTTCTCCAGCTCTCCGGCGAGCTTTATAGTTGTCTGTGGTCGTTGTCCGAGGTTCCGTTCGAGGTCGTAGTCGCATCTCTTCTTTACTGGTTTTTCGGTCCAGCTTGGTTTTCGCTCTTGCTTCAAACAGGTGCATACATATTCCTAAACTTGTAGTACTCGTTTAAATGGAATGAAAATTTGAATCCAAATTGTGTTGGTTTGAATCCGTATTTTTGTTCGTTTGGCGATGGGATGACGTCCCTTCGTCTCTATGAAATTAAGATCTATTTTGTTCTTTATGTGATGATAATCTGTTCATAAAATCATTTGATTATGATAATCCATATGT